>SNQJ01S0056620.1:43984-55464 GCA_010110895.2 Picea sitchensis | reverse complement strand
ATGTATTAGGTGTGTTGTAGTTATTTGGTATGCATGTACTAATTTCCTATGCCTGAAACTACTTGCTAGAGCACCCAAATTGAGACTACAACCATAACAATCAGCTAAAACTAAACATGACTGTTGGCTGTTATAAAACAGCAGAAAATTAAAAGAAAAGACAGCAGAAAACTTAGAGCCTTAGCTTGGTCAAAGACAGACCAAGAAGGTAGCTGATAGGACCTGGAAAATACACATCAATCTAGATCATCCAAATCTCCAAGTGAGGCTTCAAATGCTTCATACACTTGCAAGCAAATAGGTTAGAAAATGGTATCACCTACAAAAGAGACTTCAACACAATATTGGTTAAACCAAACAAATAATGTATATAAAATCTCTTAAATAGACAAATAATAAGATTACTAATCAAGCTAGCTTAGCAATCCTACCCTAGTGAGTAATAGTACTCCTATAAGGCCAATTTAAACCAAAATACCATAACAAATGTAATAGAACAAAGTCACCTCATAAGCACATGCATCCACACATTATCCNTGCATGTTATTAGCTCTTAGATTTGTCCATATTTCAGCATAAAATATGTATTAGGTGTGTTGTAGTTATTTGGTATGCATGTACTATTTTCCTATGCCTGAAACTACTTGCTAGAGCACCCAAATTGAGACTACAACCATAACAATCAGCTAAAACTAAACATGACTGTTGGCTGTTATAAAACAGCAGAAAATTAAAAGAAAAGACAGCAGAAAACTTAGAGCCTTAGCTTGGTCAAAGACAGACCAAGAAGGCAGCTGATAGGACCTGGAAAATTCACATCAATCTAGATCATCCAAATCTCCAAGTGAGGCTTCAAATGCTTCATACACTTGCAAGCAAATAGGTTAGAAAATGGTATCACCTACAAAAGAGACTTCAACACAATATTGGTTAAACCAAACAAATAATGTATATAAAATCTCTTAAATAGACAAATAATAAGATTACTAATCAAGCTAGCTTAGCAATCCTATCCTAGTGAGTAATAGTACTCCTATAAGGCCAATTTAAACCAAAATACCATAACAAATGTAATAGAACAAAGTCACCTCATAAGCACATTCATCCACACATTATCCAATTCACCAATTTGACCTCCAAAGTCTTCTTTATTCCAAAATGAAAGAGTATTACAATAATACATCCACAAGCATCGAATCCCAAAGCTCCAACTAACAAAATGAGGAGGGGTCGACCTTGTTTTATAGCATTCCGGGTGACAATTCCCAAGCTAGGGCGCAAGCCAAGTGAAAGAGGGTGCATAGCTAAGTGAGGAAGAGTGGAAATGGAAGGGGAGTTTGCTTGCCCACATCTCCATGTGAGGTACGAGTTAACTCAACATCAAATAAGCACATGGGAGAGGGGAATTCGCCACTTGTAAAGGGTAGGTGGAGAGGGCGAGTCATCCCTCTTGGGATTGATGCCCCTCCTAAATGCGCCACACATGCTAAGAGAAGGCAAGTCCCAATCTTGGGATCTCCACCCTTGTACAACTCATCACCTAACTCGCCTTTCACTTGAGAGAGGTCACCACCTCTTCACTTCACTCAAGACACAAGGAAAACATGTTTAATACATGTTTCCTAAATAATAGGCTTGCTGATTTTATTTGAGTTTTTGCCTTTTGTTTGTCTTTTTATGAGAGAAATTGAGTTTTGAGTGATTAAAATCACTTATTTTCATTCACAAAATGGATACTTAGGTAAAGTGGGTATTCCTAGTCCAAAAACAAATACCCCCAAGACATATAATGCCTCCTTGTACCATTTTTTTAACTTATTGACCAATTACAATTAAAAATCCCGTTTTTGTGGGAAATTTTTTATTGACTCAAAACATTAAAAATCCTAAGGGGGACTTAGCGCATTTCCATGAGACTCTATGAGGATGATTAGTATGGTAATATACATTAGACACTAGGCTTACATGACCATGTTAAGGCCTAACCATGAGTTACATACTACAGCTTTGGAGGAATTGAGTGAAAAACTCGGAAATTATAAATTGCTAAAGAGCAAAATAGAATTAACAAGTAAAAAAAACACTCTAGAGTAATGCACTCACGTCTAAATCTCAGAAGGCTAAGCCTTTTACAATTTCATCATATTAATTCATCTTATTACAATGCCACGAAGGGTTTGGAAATGCGAAAAAAGGTGGTCAAAATTGATCGGTTGGACTTTTGAACTCTGAATTTGAACATGTGAATGTTGAATCTTTGGCAGCTCAACTGCAAATCCATCCTGGTGCAACTTGGTGGATAACAGGGACTACTATAAATCAATAATATCAGAACCGGAAACCGGACCAAACCAATCGACCCCAAAAATGCAAAACCGAACAAGACCGGAAAAACCGAAGAAAAAAAAATAAGTCGACCAAAAACTACATAAAATATTCAAATTTTGAAAGAAAAACATAAATATCCATGTGCATCCATATAAATCCAAACCATTTATACACAACTATGAAAAGTTTCTCATTTATATAGCAAGTAAGAGTACATATAACCAAAATAGCACCAAGTGCAATCCATATTTGAACCAAAATACATCAACAATGAGGCTTTAAATGACCTCTAAAGTCCAAAAAAAATCAAGATACAACAAATAAGTACATATCATCAGGATCATTACCTATATTAGAATCCTCATCATCGGTGTCACCCACTAAGCATTAAAATAAGATAGAAAAATCTTAACATGCCTAATAAGTGATTTTACTTGAGTAAAGGGTACATGGAGGCATCTAGAACAGCTCACATCTTTCTCTCTCTTATCAAAAAATATTTAATAATTAGTGGACCATTTGGCATAGATTGAAGACCTATTCAAAGCATTTCAACCAAATAGATTTACCCTTTTGTGAGGAGTGCTTCATCCCAGGAGGAGTTTCCAAATTTCTTTGAATATTTTATTGAGTAGGTAGTTAGACTTTGAAGGCTATAAAAGGAAGGAAACATTCATTTGCAAGGGTAGAAGTTCAATAAGAGGAAATAATCCCTATGAGGCCAAGTGCATTGACATTCTGTAGGTTAAATGGAGGAAAGGCATTTTGGTGAAGTTATGTTCCTACATCTTCTTCTTTTGCTGTAGATCGTGTTGACGTTTAGGGCTTCCACGGTAAGTCTTCTGGTATATTTCTCTTTTCAGAACCTCAATTTGGGGGCTGTTTTGTATCAAGAAGGGGAGACTTATGTGAGGCGTTCAGCCCTATTTGATCTCTTGATGTAACCAGATTTGTCAATAAAGAAAAAACTGCATGTTATTCTATTTTCTGAATGTTGTTTTCTGTTCTCTTTGGCATTGATGATTGCATTATATAATTGTTGATTGACTAAGGATGGTGAAATGGTATCTTTATGAACTTTTCACCCAGACTTATGTATCAATGTGGTTGATCTAAATTCTAATCAGTAGGGTTTGCATACTACATGGCTTTGTTGATGTCTAAGTCTTAGGTGGCTAAACCTTTTACAAATTTCATCATGCAACACCTCTTATTACAATTTCCCCACAGAGTATGGAAATGTGATGAAAAAGTTGAAAAAGTTGAAAAAGGGCCATATTGACCTGCTGGACTTCTGAACTCTGAATTTTGAACAAGTTATTGTTCAATCTTTGGCAGCTCATCTGCAAGTCCATCCTAGTGCAACTTGGTGGATGACAAGTCTAAAAAATGTATTTTCTGCATGCATAACTTAGACTAGGAGTAATCCCAAAAACAGATTAGGGTTTTGGTCTCAGCTAAAACTATAAAGACAAGTCAAGATAGAGAGTTCAAACACACTAGAACACTTGAGCAATTGAGCAGATTGAGTGACAAGGAAGAAGAGAGAGCAAGCAGCCAGGAAAGAGACATTTCTGGCAGTACACAATTCCGTACAGTCATATGGGCAGAACCGTATCAGCATCCGTACAATATGTACGGGCAAACCGTACAAAAGGCCATACTCTACCAGCAAGTTGTTCCTCTCAGTTGGAGGTGTTTTTTGGTATCCATGCAGTGTTGTTTTTGGGCAGCCTGTGGAGGTTTCCTTGTATGTTTTTTGAGGGAATGAAAAGCTAGATTCAAAGGAGTAATTCCCTGTGTGTGAAATTAATCTTTGTGCTTTCGCTATTTGATTTCCAGCTATTGTGTGATTAATGCTACGGTCTGAAATTTATTTCTGCAATAATTAAATTCAGTAATCTATTTGTTTGATTGAAATCATAAGAACTTTAGTCACCTAGGGCTTTGGAATTTTCAAACAGATTACCTTCATTTTGTGAAGTGTTGTTTTCTTGTTCCTTCTTCCTCTCTTCTTGTGAATCATATCATTAGGATTCGTCAGTTACAAATATTTCGAGCTCTGGCTGAGAGCATTCTTTTCATTGCCACGAGTCTTAAGATACAAAGCTCCCGCACTGGCCACATCAATGGAATGCACTTTGAACAGGGCTAACTCACGCTATAGATAACAACAAAGGCATCTAGTGTCCTTCATGAGAACACTGGGTGCATCTTTTGTTATATCCATATGAATGGCATGTCATAAAAAAAAAACATATTCATGTACACTTTGGGTTTGTCTCTGGTGCAAGTATATACATTGAATTTATTGTTCTCGCTCATATCCTAGAGGGAAGAACTACTTCTCAATAGTTGCTTGAACCACTCCCAATTTGTAACTAGTAATTCTTTTCCTTTACAAAATCTCTAGCAATAAGCCTCCGACCAACATTGGGCATATTTTGTCTTCTTGAGCCAAGCAAATATTTTTCTCATCATTTAAACCATGGCAGCCAAAATAGACTTCTAACCACCTCAACCAATGATTGGGTTTTACAGCATCCACAATGCCATCATATGGATTTATGTCCAGTTTTTCTTCCACTTTGAAAGGCATAAACTGGGATTTATCATCACCCATCTTAGGTTGATGATAACTTGAGGACTATAGCTCTTCGTCCATTGGTTCTTTAACCATCTCAGAATTCAACAAATCAGTGAAAAATTGATTCACTCATACCTGTATATTTTTCATATTTTGTTATGTTATGGAGAAACGGGCTTGAAACTGTTGTTTCTCGACTCCATATGGTTTCTCAGCATTCGATTGCTCCATCTTTGAACCGCTTGCTCTCCTATGAGTCTCCAAAGGTACTAGCAAAGGTCTTTGAACCGATGAAATCTTTATTCAACTTTGGGTCATGCACAAAGTTCAATAGTTTAAGAATCATGATCTAGCTCCTCAAAATGTTGAAAAGCTCTGCTACCAGTTTGATTTATTTTCCCAGTGTTAGAATCACTCATGAAATGAATGTAAAATGTAAAATGCACACACAATTACACAGAAAAATACATTGTTTTAGATTGGTGAAAAGTTGAAAACCCTTTGTTATTAAACTTCAATTTGACTAATACATTTAACTTTGTGTTTCACTAAAGGGGTTGCTACCCTATTGTCTTACAACAGAGATTACAACAACAGTCATCAGATTGACAGGCATGTCCTTCACTGATGTGTGCCTTGTCTCTCCATCCCAACTCCATCCAAGCTCACATATCATTAACTCTATCTCTACACTAGTCCATCCAAAACAGTGCTTGTCCAAACTTTACTCAACTTCCAAGCTCTGAAAACAACTGCTTAAACTAGAAAAACAAAAATGTTCAAACTCTATTCTGTCAAGTTTCTCTCATTCTTCTGCTCCAATTGTTTTTTATCAAGAAATTATTACACTAGCAGTTCCATTGCCCAAACTGTTTTCTCGAAAACTACCCATCTGATTATTCTACTGGCGTCTATAGACATGGCATCGACTTTCAACGTTAGTCATTTCAGCTCCTCCTCCCTCCTCTACATGCTCATGGTTGTGATCCACTGAAGCTAATCGACGTGCATCAACTGATGTTCATCGACTTGGGTGCACGAATGCTCCTCAACTGTAAATCCTTTCACTGGTAGTAGAGTCTAGACGTCAATCTGCAGGGGCATTTTTTATGAAAACTCACTTCAAGTATGGGCAAACTCTATTTCTGTTGAAATTTTGCTATCTGATCCTTTAAGGATCAGACAAGAAAGATAGCCTTTCTACTAGACTACTAGCTCAACAAAATAGCCATTTGTAGTTAATAAAACTTGAGGTTAATAGCTAGATACTTTCCCAAGATTTCACATCCAGCTCTATCATACCACAATCATAGAGGGGATTCGTTTAACTGGACATAATCAACATCATAGTGGTTGATGATAAGCTAGAGACCTACTCGACCACACTATTTAGACAGCTTTTCAATAGCTCGCTGACTCTCATAGCTTTGCAACCAGTACATCTCACTTGATATTTTATTTCAAATTCCGGCTTATATAATCCACTTATCTTTGTTTATCTTGTTTGATGTCCCATTGGTGAACCAAGGTCAGAGAAGCCCCATTAACTGCCCAATGTTCTTATAATACATGATTTGCTCAGCAATACAATTGATGAATTTTGGTCATTTAAGGACGTTAAAATGATTTCCTCCTTTTGTGTTTGGCCGTTTTCTCTATCCTTTATTTCACTACACAACCAGTCACAATTACGAACTCACTGGGAATAAATGCTTATCAGCATCTCACCTTTACTCCTCTTACTAATTACAGGCATCGTGAAGTGCCTTCTGTAAGCTAAGCTCCACCATATTTTTCTTCAATAGTGCAATCCAGTGTTGCACGTATCGTGATAATATCGGAATTATCATGAAATTATTGCCAAAACCCAACTCGGCGATAATATCGCAGGTATTTATCGCAATAAATTCAAATCTTGAAACCGTGATAATATCAGTAATTATCGCCCTGCTGCATCAATATCACCTTATAATCAAATTTATGGTCGTTTAACCCTCATTTTGCAAAAGTGAGTTAGGGGATTGAACCAGTGTTTTCAAACTCGAACCCCAATTAATGGTAATGTTAAATTCTTAAAGTAAAAGTTGGCATTTCTTTTATCTTTCATTTTTGACATTTCCTTTATCTTTCCTTTTTAACATTTCCTTTATCTTTCCTTTTTATCCTTTTACTTAAATTTTTAACATTACCATTAATTGTTTCAATATCTCTGAGAGTGGTTCCAACCTCATCGGACTTCATCTAGAGAAAGTAGAATTTCATATCCCATTCAAAATTCAGGGTTTTCAGGGCTTCGCGATTGGTAGGATTGCAACATTTCCGTTGGATTCTATCACATATGAGAGGATGGGATTGGCATTTAATCAAGAGAACCAAGCCCGTTATGTACCTTGATATTGGTGGTATTGATTGTTGAACTCTTTTGTCATGGCCTCAACAAAAATGTGCCCTTCACTCAAATCAAAATCATTGATTAAGCATGTTAAACTTTTTCTACCATATTATAAGGCTTGGATTAGGCAGTTTCATCAAAATAGGGTGGTGGTGACTGATGTCCCTAGAGGATCGAGGTAGAGGAAAAGGGTGATACTAATGATGAGGATCCTAATATAAGCAATGGTGGAACATTGTTTGTTGTTTATATGTTCTTGCTCATTTATTTTTTGGAATCATGGTTTGAAATCTTTAAAATGTAATTTTTTCTTTAAAATTTAAATATTTTATGTATTTTTTAGTAAACTGAGCCATTGAAATCAGATCGGTCTAAGTCAATCCGAGTCCGAGTATCTAGATGCCTCATGATGATCATCTCATGAGATACATTTATTTTTGTTTTGATGTTATTTTGTATTATCCTATCAGGAACTATGACTCAGCACAGATATCATATTTCAGTATCAATGTTTGATGGACCACTCGGCATCTTATACATCTTAGATTCCAGTTTTATTTTCATATTTATGTGACAATGTGTTTGTTTGATGTTGATGTTGCTTTAAAAGTTTAAAAAATTGAAAAAAATGAGTATTTTTGTATTTTTAAAGTTTCCCAATAATTAAAGATATTTTTCCCGATATTGCCGATAATTTCAATTTTGGAGCCCCGGTGATAAATTTCCGATAACGATAAGTGCAACATTGGTTCGATCTACATTCAGTGCTAATTATATATGTAATAAAATTTTGTTAATAGAGGCACTCTTGGGACTAAGAAGAATCTGCTCATTAAGATGCATGATGGGAGATGCACTGGCATAAACCAGAAAGCATTCCGCACAGGGAAATCATGAACATGAACTTTACTGTTCACAGAAACAGTCACCTAGTTAGCAATCTAAGTCCTAATCACTCTTTCCAGAAAGTGGGTCCTAACTTCTGCCACACTAAATTTATTACTTTGGTTGTAATTTTATCCTGCACAAAAACCATAAGATTGAACAATGGTTGGGAGGATACAAGCAAAAGCAATGGAACATTTTTCTTTTTGTTATACAGAAAATATTTGTAAGCACCTGTGTAGTGGCATGTGGTGAATGAATGATGCGGTCTAAGGCTGCCAAAGTCTCCAGAACCTGTAGAAAGTTTAAATGAATCCAATAAACAATTATCAAATTATAAACGTCCATAAGTTTAGTGCAACAATATCTCAAGGATAAATTTTCTATTTAAATGCAGTGATATTATACCAACACCCATGATGAGCCCAAAACATTATCCAACCGATGTGCTATATTAAAAAGAGTCCGGAGTGCCTGTAATTTAAAGGAAAAAATAACAAGCAAATAAGCTCATAGATCTCTGCATTGGATGCCACTCACTAACAATGGTAATCCTACAAGATTAGCAAACAAATTGACAATTCAACTATCATAGAATGTTACTTCAGAATCCAGATACGTATTGCCATCTTAGTGCTTCCAAGTTCCAAGTACCAAAGCAAGAAGTAGAACATGTTAGACATAACGATAAACTATTTACCTGCACATTCTTTGGTGTAAGAACAACAGAGTCCTTTTGATCAGCAACATGTTCTGTACGCTTTGATCCAGGAGATGGTAAGGCACCAGCAGTGCTTTCATTGTCAACAGGAAGCATTTGCAATGTTAGCATCTAAACTATTGAAAAGCAATCCAAGGTACGAATTTTGGGTTAACCTTTTCTGAATAAAAAGTCAGCAGGTGGACAAATCAATTATCCAAAGTTCTAAAAATATATGATTAGTATTTACCTCCTCCTATCTGAATCAGTTTGAGTACATAATGTGAACCTGCAAAGAGATGCTAGAAATGCATTCAAAGGTTCCACAGCACGAAGAACTCCACAAGCCTGCACAAGTAACTGGAATCTTCAACATTTTTATTTACACCTCTGCATCATCAATTACCACATTTGCATCCTAGAATTTAATTCTACATGATGTTTGCATACAGATATGAAAGAGTACAAGTATTTGAAAACCTGTGTGAATGCTTGGTAACCTTTCAGTATTTCCAATACAATAGCCTCACCCTGTGACCTAAAGATGATAAAATATGCCAAACAGAATTCATCATTGCTCATGAGTAACTCGGCTTGCAAAAGACTGTTCCATTCATATGACATGCTAACCTCTAAACATACCTGGATAAGATCAATGACAAAGCATCTAGAATAGTTCTCCACACTGAATTGACCATAGCAATGCAAAGAGATGCAAGCTCTCCTCCAAATCTGGCTGATGACAGATTATTCTCACATCTAGGAGAGTCCAACTGCAACAATCAATAATTTTCAAATAGTTCAAAGGAGGGGGGAAATCTTAGTTCAACTTCTATATCCAAATAGCAAAGAAGAGAGATGCCCTGCACTGAAATTATATATATGTCCCACCTCACCACGTTCAACAGCTTCATCTGTCAGTGTAGCTACAGTAAAAACAACTCCTAGCAATCCTTCAACTGCTAATGTGATTGCATGAGCCTCACTTGCAACCACCACGGCTGCATTGGTTGCATCGTTATCCATGCTCCACTCAACACCTGGAATGGGCATCACTTTCACACAATAAGAATCGAGAAGAGAAAATGACCCATAACAATTTGCTATAAATTGTGTACCACACAACAGGGCTACTTATTCCATTCACTGAAGCTGCATTTTTAACCCAACAAGGAATTCTCATGTTATAGTTTTGACAAAAGCATATGTGAAATAACTACAATTATATTTCTCTTTAGTGATTCAGTTGTATGGTAGCAGATAATTATGAATAATACACTGCAGTTATCAAAACATCCAACTCCATAGCTATGCTTGATTTTCTGTTCATCAGTTTTACTGGCCCTCCATGAAACAACCCTTCAGCCAGTCAGCAAATTAGTGCGAAGTAGAACAAAGAAAAATGGCTCTGGCCCACAATGGTGGCAATTCAAACCCAGTCTTGGCATTAGATTTCAATCAAGAACTAAAATATAGAGTTCCGTGTTATACCTGAACTCTTCCTTTATCATATGCACGGAGCCTGTTACTTCAGAAATGTTTTGAACTCATTCTACTAAATTTTGTCTAAACCTTTTACTACCAGCTAACTTTCAAAACCCCCTCCCATCACCTCCATGGGCTATTTATTTTTTATTTTCTGCAGGCTGCTGGAAGCTTTTCTCAAACGGTGGAGGTGATTGGAGGAGGGAGGGATGTTTCCAGCTGTGGAATTGAATGCCCACATTCTACTGACTACTTCTCTTAACTTTGCATCAAAGGCAAGGATTGGATTTCTCAGGCCGATCTGATCCTCCCACATATGACTTCCAAGTTCCTTCTCAAACGCATGCCCCCTAAATCACTTTCTCAAGCAACAACCTTATCTCTTTTTCCATTTTTCTGTCACCTTAACATTTTTCTGTGGATCTTTTCCACGCATTTTCATTATCCAAAATCAGATTATGCAAACCAAATATATAAGCTGCATGGAAATGGATCTGGATACATATCCACCAGGTTTTATGAAAAGTCGGTGTTGAGATGCACAATTGTTAGCAAGAGAATCAAACAGAACCAAAACCAACCCAAATTTTGCAATGAAGAAAGAGAAAAACAGTATTAGGGCAGCCAAGAGAGGCGCAGCCCTAGAAACAGAGATAAGATAATTTTATTAATATCCAACAAATGACCACAAAAAATAGGTCAATGGGACTGCCAAGTACAATGGTGTCAATATAAAGGGGGAGAGAAAAGATGGCTCCTACAAAAAGCAAGATGCAGAAAGTAAAGTGTTGATCTAAGGTAATTCCTAAAAACCAAACTCTAAGAACATAGAGTAGATCCGGGAAAGGGATGCGAAATGGGAATGGATCCAAAATCTAGAATGCATTTCATGCAAGTGTAGCAAGGACCACTAGAGCTAAATCCCTTAACATCAAAGACCAAGTTGAGAAAACTCAAAATAGAAGACTATCTAGAGGAGGAGCTTGCGGAGGATTTAGACTCTACATTGTGTTGTTCTCAAAAGGTCGTGCGTCGCAGGGCCCTAAGTGATCTCGTCTAACTACCGGTATGGGACCTGAACTGGCAATGCTACTGTTGACCGC
>SNQJ01S0056620.1:0-15959 GCA_010110895.2 Picea sitchensis | reverse complement strand
TCATCTGGTTGAGCTTGTAGTACGTGTCCAGTTTCTGTACCCAAGCTCTGGCAGTGCATTTGGACGATCCATCGAAAGAAGGTATAGTGAATTTACCTACTTTCCGGATGAAAACTATGTTATGCCCCTGCTGATGTTGATGTTGTCCTCCCCTTTGAGGATCTCTAGGTCGGTTCCCGAGTCTGAGTCCACAATACTCAACCAAGGTCATATCATGATGGAACTCTGGTCCCAGTGCTGCATACTCTCTCCTGTACTCAGAGATATCCTCTGCCTGTGTAGTTTGCCTCGGTGTTATTGGTTGTTGTACTGCTACTAGAGGTGCCCTCTGAAAGCTAGGGAATAGTGGCATGGGGATCCTACTAGATGAAGTGTATGTGTGAGTAGGTGAATGGGGTCTACTGCCTGCCCCTAAATTCCCCTGTGTTGCATGTGGAGCATTTGTGCCTGGAATGCTCCCTACCGTCAATCTATCGGCCATCTGTGCCAAGGACTGAGTCATGGCCTGCTGAATGATCATCAAATTGCTAATAACCTGCATGAAAGTTGCATCTGGGTCCATGAGTGCTTTGCCACTGCCCTCTGGCCTCTCATACTTGTCTCCCATCATCCTCTCTGCCTCACGCTCTGCCTCATGCTCTACCCTTCTCTCTGCTTCCCTATGCGCCTCTTCCTCTTCCTCTAAACTGGGAGGAAAGGGGGGATAATTTGTCCTAGGTCTCCTCCTTTCCATGCGTCTATTGTAAGTGACATATTCGTCACCTACGTGCTCACGGCCCTCTAAGTTCTCTGCTGAACCCATCGACTTTAGTCACAGGTTAGCAGGACTAAAGCTCTGATACCACTGTAATATCCTTAATTCCGCAGATCGGAATATATGCCTCAACTGCCTATTATTTGTTGTCGGAATTGATACACTTTGGGTTTCTGGATGCGTTTAGTAATTCAGTTTTAACATGCGTGGTGATTTTGCATGTCGAACAGTTGTTTAATAGTATATAATCAAACATGCAATAGATAAAGAACACAGAACAGCTGCAATCTATGTATTTATGAAATAAGACTAAATACAATGTTGCATGCGGTGAAATAAAAATGAATCTCTCAGCTAGATCAGAGATAGATGGATCTCAGCCGTAATACAATAAAGAAACTAAAGCAATAATACCCGGAACCAAAAGAATGATGTTGGATCAATGGATGAGCAATATGAACTATTGCATGCTACGGCAGCTCACACGACAACTACTGCAAGACTGGAATGTTCGCCCTGGTGGCTAAACTCCTCGGATCTGCCTGAAATCTGTCCCAAATAATGTGCCTTGACCTCCAACACCCTCTCAGTGTCTGTCGGACTAAAGATCGACCCTTTGCTAATCTGTATGAACCCGGGATGGGATCCCCTAGGGGGGTTGTGCCCCTACTGCTGCCAACTGATGCGCACTAGTGATTCCATCGTCAGAATCTGGTTGTATATATCTCAAACTGAGCGCCCTAGCCTCCTCAGAAATGGGTCAAAAGGGTTTCCCCGGATCAAGTCTGGTGATCTCTCTAGAACCCTGTGAGTGTCTCCCTCAGTGTTACGCCCTCACTGGCCAACTATTGCGCTTTGGATGATTCCTCCGTCAGAATCTAACAAGAAATCTAACTAAAGGTGTGCCCTGCCTTCCTCTCAACTGGGTTGGAAGGGTTTCTCTAGATTCTCCCTGGTCAGAAGAAGCTAAACAAATGTCTCTCCTTAGCCCCCACGCCCTCAACCTAGATAAGTGCACCTAGCTGCTAAACCTGTATATCTGTCGTTGTAAACCAATGGAAGATCTAAGTGATCTTCCCGGTGACTAGGGTGTATCTCTCAACACCGAAATCAATCTCTGGGTGTCTTCCTCCTGGAATCCACAATGTCAACGATTCGCCTGAACCTGTGAAGTCACCTCAGAGCTCAACTATCATATCATAATCTGCATAATGAGGAATTAGGTCGCTTTTCTCTTCATATACTCCTCCAAAACCCTAATTCCCTATTGACCTCTATTTTTAGCTCCATCACTTATGTGCCCCTCTATTTTTGGCTTAAATCACTTAAAGGGCGCTTTTACCCACTTTTCACTTTATGTCACTTTCGAAATAACATTCCCTAGTGAAATGACATCAAATGACCCTATTTCCCTTGTTTCTCCCTAGCTATAGTCTAACGGGGATGTTTAGACTACTAAGCCCTCCTCTCTGGAGCTCCTACTCGAAAAGGCATTACACATGAACAATCACATAAAAAAACATTCAGACACAATATTTTAACGTGGTTCACCCAATTCTTGGGCTACATCCACAACAATTGGCTTCTTTATTATTCTTTGGGCAATCCTCTCAGGCTTGCGCACTACGCTTGCAAGAGATACATCATGTTATACTTCCCCATCTTGCCTAGCCGCTCTGCAGTGCAAGCCTCTTCTCTGCAAAACCTCCCTAAATCTTCAGGCATAGACTCTCTCTCATTCTCAATCTATTCTCTCAACAACATCAACAATAACCTATTCTCTTACTCTCAACAAACCTATTCGCTCAGCTTCAGCAGCCTATTCTACCCGACCCATTACATATTTATACATAGAATTTAGGGCTCAAAACCCTACTCGCTCATCCCCAAAACCCTATGACAACTCAATGATGACTCATTGTTCGGGCATGTGTTTTCCTACTTTTGCATCTACATGCTACTTTTACATTCCGGATTGTTGTTCTTCCTACTTTTGCTCATCTATCTGCTTTTGCATGCCTAACCGTTGTCCTTCCTGCTTTTGCGTGCTCCCTCAAAACTTAGTTCTTCGAACTGCTTGTCCAACAAGCCCCCAAACACTCACTTGTGGCTCGTCCCGAGCCACTTAGGCCTGTTGCGTCACGCCCCTCCATGCTTCCATGACCTTTTTGAGGGCTTCCTTTGTTGTCGCGACCTCTTTCTTAACTTCTCCTTTTTGTTCCAAAATCTCCTCTACGACCTACGCAGTCAAGGTCATGAGTTTCTCCTCGTTGTCATGTGCTGCTTGCTTTACTGTGCTCTGCGCAACTGCCAATTCCCCTATTACCGTTAATGCTTCGTCTTACAACAGTACTAATCATTGTTGGAGAACCTTATGTTGTTCCCTTATCTGTTTTATTCCAGTGTATGACTGTCTGCTTGCGAGGATGGCCTTCATGCGCTCAGCTGGTGGCAGCGTACTTATGTTCTCCGAAGCCTTTTGTGCCTTTTCCTACGCATCCCTTAATCTAGCTTCCATAGCCTTCATCTCTAGATCCTCCATCAAATTTGTCCAAATCTTCATGCTTTCCTCACATAGCTTTGCGCACTCCTCCTGTAGAGTCTTAATACTTGCTACTGCGGTCATAGCGGTTCTTTCTCTTTGTGCCTTTTCCTCCGGTGGTGTCCCTGGTGTGTCGTATGATTCTAAGTCTTAGATCCTGGTGCAGAATCCTTTAATGACTTCCTTGATTTTTGAGACTTGTTCCTCAAGAGTGGCTTCTACCACCATCGGCATTTCTGGAATGTCCTTATAGAGTTTCTGGATGGCCTGTTGTATTCGTTCTGCCTACTACTCAACCTCATCCTTCTCCTTCAATATTATCTTGGCCTTTCCCTCAACCTCGCTCTTCTCCTTTAATATCCTGCCCTCCTTTTCCTCAGTCACGCTCTTCTCCTGTAAAGCAGTTGTATAATCGTGTTGAAGCTCTGTCTTCTCCGCCGCTACCTTTGCCAACTCGCTTGATGTTGACTCTGTGCGGAACCGTATCTCCTGCACAATACCAATGTGCAAGCCTTGTAGTACTATTATGGGCATCTGTGAAACGACTAAGTCCACATGACTTAGTCGTTGTACCTGCTCCTGCATCTCGGGCGTTCGAAACTCAATCACATCTGGTGAGATCTTCAACAATCTGTGCCCCGTTGCCATCTTTGAAAAGTAAGAAGTAGTAGCCCTTGCTTCCCCAGTCAGGTTTGTTGATATTCCTTCGTCAGATCTGGGCTCTGGTGCTATCCTTGTCACCTCCAACCGTTGTTGCAAGGCCATGATGTTAAGCTTGTGATCCTTGTAATTAGGTTTGTATCGATAGAGATTGGCCTGTCCAGCCACAAATAACCTCCATGCACACAGGTTAAGAGCAACTTAACACAAGCATTCACCTCGCTGCTTTTGTCGAAATGTGGGATGTCGAGTAGGTTTAGTATGCTCGCTCGCTCCAGTCCTCTAGCCCATACCTTTGGCACAGGTATCCTCTGGTTCGTTGTTGGATCTATCCTCAGTGCCAAGTAATGGTGTGGTGCAAGCTCAGGGAACTTCGTCGTGTCTGTGATCATGGTCTGCATATTTGAGCTGCAGCTCCTGTTGAAATGTACACTTGACACTGAGAAGGGGGGGTGAATCAGTGTCACAAAACTTTAGACAATTTTCCACTTTTCATAAATTAATTGAATAACATATATTTATTTCAATTTCTCAACCAATATATAAAAGAATAAATATTTTATTTATTTATTTAACTTGAATGAATACATAAGATCAATCTTGATCTTCAAACAATTATGAAAGACCCAGCTCTCTGTTACAAGACCCAACTTGTAGTTCTCAAATCCAACTGAGAAATGAGGAATCCAACCCTCATAACAAGTCCCATCTTGTTGATCTCAAATCCAACTGAGATGTGAGGAATCCAATCCTCATACAAGACCCAGCTTGTAAACAGGCACCAACCTGATAGAATGAACCTTCATTCAATCCATTATATATAAATATAGATACTTCAACAAATTCAACTACACTTTTATTCACCATACTTCTTTGTTTATATAGTCTTCCAATTGGTATGAACTTGAATGATTGTGTCTTTTGATAATGAATCATTGCACCCTTTCATTCATTTTAATAATAATAACTTCTACTATTATTATTATTATTAATAGTTTGTTTAAAGACTTCAAATCCTTTGTAAATTGATTCAGCAATTTAACCCATCACTAATTATTGCAAACATGCGCTTCCTTCAAACCATTCTTTTCAAATGACCGTGGGCTCATTACTACAGAGTTAATCTACATTTGTGCTTCCTTCATTATTATTAATATAATATCGTGACAGGGTTAATTCGTTATCATATATATGTTGATCAACCTTTAAGAGTCGATCATAGTCATGGATCGACTTCGTTATTTCGATCCCACACTTTTGTTGCATCCTTAGTTCTCAATAGAACTGAATCAAGTTGTCACTTCGTTGTCTAGTGCATTTTCCTGTACCTCGAATTGACAGGTGCTTAGCTTCTAACTCCCCTTTGTTTTTCATATGACCAAACTATTGTGACCAACAGCTAGATACATAAGGTGCAGGGTTTGTTATGTTTTAACCCATAGGGACTTTATTTCACCAAGTAACCATATACCGTGACTAGGTGTTAACCCAGTGGGCCCTTTAGTTCATCGCCACTTTTCATATGACCTTGACCTGTGATCGAGGGTGGTGTCTAAGTGCTAACCCAAGCTAGTGCTTATTGCTTATCAAGATACAGTCACGTTTTAATTGCACGTTTTAGATGGATGACTGTCATTTACTTCGGAATTTCGTCCTTCGGGACTTCTAGCCTCTACAATCTTCCAACCTTCCAGAGTGCATTTCGCCGAAGTGTTAATCTTGAGTTGACGTGTGTCCATAAACTTCAACCGTCCAGATCTTATTTCGGAGCTTCGGTACTCCGAGACTTCGGGTTACTAGAACTATGAAGTAGTTGAATTCCTCTGGAGTGATAACCTACTGAATAAGTCATAAAGCGGTGGTGACCGCTTGCTATCAGTTAACACCTCCGCTTACACTATCCTTCCACTATGCTTGATCAGCGGTTGAGAACGCTCCCGAAGTAGATCAACAGTTAGTGTTACTTCGTGATTTACGCTTACTCTATCATTCCACTGTACTTGATCAACGGTCGAGAATGCTCTTGAATTAGACCAACGATTAGTGTTAACTTCGGGCAGTTGTTGGTGGTAGAAACTAGTTTCCCCCAAAGGACATACTCCCGGAGTGACGTAACTCGTTGACATCACTTCTGACTTGGCACTCACCGAGTGGTTGCCACGTGTACCTAAAATACCAACTGGACATTGACACTTGTGACCATTTGATTGCACCACGTGTCCTTCCTGACATGGTCTTTACTGACGTGGATTGACTGATGTGTCACATGTCCTCCTCCTGGATCTAACGGTCGTCGGTTCATCTGAATCCTTGATCCAACGACTGTGATCAGTTCTAGATCAATGGTCTAGATTCATTTCAGCCTTTGGGACTTCGAGTTATTCACTTTTCCCGCTTCCAAATTCTCTCGGAGTGAGATTCCCCGAAGAACAAACCTCGAGTAACTTGACTTCATCTAACGATCCTTCCTTGACGTGAAAATCTTAACACAATCCAACGGTTGTAGGGAATTCGGCTATTCGGGATCTCGGCCCTTTGGCCTTGCTTATCCCATTCTTCCACTTTATTTTGATCAGACGGTCAATATAACTCCCGAAATGTTTCTTAGATCAGACGACTCATGTCCTTCCTTGAACATAACGGCTGGAAAACCTCTCGAAGCTCCTGCTTCAGATCTGTCGGATGAGATCTAATTCTTCCCAACCTCTGACTTCCCATCAATCTGACAGTCCTAGACTGTCCCGTAATGATAATGGACGGCTCATATGCGTCATCTCTTCTGAGCTTTTGGGTTTATACTTGGATTCCAACTGAAACAAGATCGTTCATATATTGGGAATTCGATTCCTATCGCGTTTCTGCAATGCGCTTTCCCTTCTGAGCTTCGATTAACGTTTGTTGCTTCTGATCTGTTTCATCACTATTTCTCCTGAGCTTTTAATAACTATTTGTGCATTCTTTACTCCTTCTATACATGGATTCTCTGTATGCTACCTCTCCTAAGCTTTAGAGTCATAGGATCACTGTTGATCGTATCGTGATCAACAGTGATCACGAATTGCTTCTGCCACAAGGTGATCTTCTCCTGCCCCAAGGTGATCTTTCTTTTCTTCTAATTACTGTACATGTTGGACTCATGTTGCCATCAATGACAACACATAATCAATAATGCCAACAATATCCCCCTTTGTCATTGAGGGAAACATATTTGTAAAGCAAAAATGATTTCATACCTTTGCTCCCTCTATCACTGATATTCTTTTCTATCTGATAGCAAATTTGTTTTCTGCTTAACTTTGTTTTACTGCTTCTCTCGCCCTTTGACATCAATGACAAAGAGTGAGGCTCTAACTATTTTTCTCCCCCCGTGAAATTAATAACTGCTTATCTCAATCTATTGGGATATTTTTGTTCAAATAAGTAGTCTTCTTGATACCAACTTGTAGTGATACCCATTTGTAGTGATCAAGTCTTTCAAACCTTAATCTAATTACTTTATTATTTGATAACAAAAATACTCCCCCTGAGTTTTTATTGACTTTCCTTTATCAAATAGAACAAGAGTATGAATCTTACTAATCTTTTTGATCTGCTTCTTATTCTTCTTTGATATTTCACAGGAATATCCATTGAGGATTTATACCAATTGATTTAATACCAATTTTGTTATCAATTGATCTATGTTGAATGATACCCCTTGAACTTCTCTACTACTTTTTCTCTTCTCCCCTTTTTACAAAAATGACAAAAAGGATCTTTTCTTGTTCCCTCTGAGGTTATACTCCCCCTAAGGCGATGCTCTCCTTTGTCCATTTTCTTCTTCTTGTATTCTACAACTCCCCCTATCAATGATTTTTCTTTCTTTGGCTAAAGGATTATGACATCATCAGGATTGTGTAATATTCTCCTATAGGGACTTCCTTTTCTTGAGCTTGATCTATTTCATATTGAATTTCACATTTCTTATTAGGACCTTCACCCATCATTTTCTTGTTATTAATTTCTTCATTTTCAGGTGCAAGATCATCTTTCTTGCTTTCTCCTTCAGATTTTCTTCTCCATATCTTTCTATGAGATATTCTGCTTTTTGGACCTTTTCTTTCTAATTGTGTTTTTGGAGATTTGTCATCTCCTTTCTTCTTCCAAATTTTATTGGGTTTTCTCCCTGACTTGAATGACTTATTTAAGGATTGACTTTTTGAACTCCTGCAGCTTTGGGATTTGTGCCCAAACTTATCACAGTGGTAACATCTCATTGTATGACAATTTTGTTGTGTGCCCAAGAAAATTGCATCTCCAACATCTAATTGAGTTTTTGGATTTTCCTGCATATCCTTTTTCTAGTTTCTTGCAGTCCATTGCTTTATGGCCAAAGTTATGACAAGAAAAGCAATAGCCATTGAAGGTGTTTCCATTCTTGAATTTATTTTGACTTGAGAGATCTGTCTTTTGATTTTCTTCTTCATTTTTAGTTCTATAGCTTCCTTCCTTAACAAAATTCATGGCTTGTAATTGGTTTGTGATTGCACCGTTTCCTTTTGAGAAGGATGATCCTTTCCTATGTTTGTAAATGGTGCTCCACTTGTCACTGACTTTTTTATTATTGTATCTAAGACCAGTTTTGTCATCAACTGATCTTTGAGTGTTCCAAATCTTATCAAGGATAGTTGAGTTATTCTAGAAATTGACAGTTTTATTTGTCTTTTCATTCATCTTTTTGAGATTGACTATTTATAATTTCAAAATGTGACATAATTCTTCCCTTTTAGATGATTGCATCCTTTGGGCTTCCTCATTTTTCTTGGCCTCCTTGAGTTGAATCTTTAGATTTGCATTACCGTATTCATTTATCTTCTTAAGGTTGATCATTTCTGATTTCAACATGTGACATGTCTCTTACTTTTTAGTCAACTGAACCTTCAGGGCCTCTTCCACTTCCTTAGCATGTTCAAATTGAATCTTTAGATTGATGACTATTTCTTCTGTCTCACCCAAGACTTCTTTGCATTTAATAGTTTTGTCATATGTCTTCAATTCTTACATATCTTTTGTTCGATCAAAATCTTTAGTTTTCAATATTTTGATTTCTTCCTCGTATTCTAGCTGAATCCTTTTGAGGTTGATGGCTTCTAATTCAAACATTTGGCATGATTCTTCCTTTTTAGTTATTTGGATCTTCTGGGCTTCTTCCTTTTTCTTAGCTTCTTCAATTTGAGTCATTAGATCTGCATTAGTGCTTTCATTATCTTTTTGAAGTTGATGATTTCCAATTCCAACATGTGGTAAGAATTTTCTTTCCTAGTTAACTGGATCTTCAGGACTTCTTCACTTTCTTTAGTTTCCTCAAGTTGAGTTTTTAGACTGTTAACCAATTCTTCTATTTCTTTTAGTACTTCTTTTCTTTTATTGTCATGTGTCTTTAATTCTTCCATCTCTTCTATTAGATTAGCAACTTCAGTTTTCAAGCTTTTGATCTCTTCTTCTTTGTTTTCTAACTGAATCTTTTGCTCATGCCATTCATGGTTAGATTGATCTAACTATTGTAGTAGCAAAATATCTTTTTGTTGAAGTTTCTCCAACTCTTCTAGAGTGCACATAGTTGTGTACTCAAGATTCTCAAGAGCCTCCACAGGAACTTTAATATGTATATAATTTCCTAGTTCAATACGAATCTCTTTTATTACAACTGTAACATTAGTCTTAAGATTATGCAATTTTTCTTTAGTGACTACTGAGGTATGCCTCAATTCCTTGATGAGGTTATCTTCTTCATTGCTAACTAAATATTGAATTAAGTCCTTCATTTCATTCTGATTAGAAATCTCTTTCTCTGTATTATGTTCTTTAATCTGATTGGAATTCTCCTTTTCTTTATTCTGACAAAAATCCTCTTTATCTGAGTCTTGTTCCTTACTTTGATAGGATTTATCTTCTTCTTGTGTTTCTTTTTTATAACAATTTTCTAGGTGGAGCCATAACTCTTTAGCAGATTTGTAGTGTCTCGTCTTTTCTTTGACTTAATCCATCCTGGATTGCATTTGAGGCTAATGAATTGTTTCTCCTTGCTTCCTTTGCAGTTTTGGTTTTGCTCTTTGAAACAGTTAAGTGCCAGGGCTTACTTACTACCAAATCCCAAACTCCAGATCCTCTTGACTTCAAATATCTTTTCATATTTTCCCTCCATAAAGAATAATATGTTCCATCAAATAAGGGAGCTTCATTTGTGGAGATAGCAATTTGTCCACCCATTTCTTCAGAATCTACCGTCTAGTGTTTAAATTGTGCTGAAGGCACCCGCTCTGATACCAATTGTTGAAATATACACTTGACACTAAGAGGGGGGGGTGAATCAGTGTCACAAAACTTTGGACAATTTTCAACTTTTCATAAATTAATTGAACATATATTTATTTCAATTTCTCAACCAATATATAAAAGAATAAATATTTTATTTATTTATTTAACTTGAATGAATACATAAGATCAATCTTCATCTTCAAACAATTAAGACACTAAGCTCTCTATTACAAGACCCAGGTTGTAGTTCTCAGATCCAACTGAGAAATGAGGAATCCAACCCTCATAAGAAGTCCCAACTTATTGATCTCAGATTCAACTGAGATGTGAGGAATCCAATCCTCATGCAAGACCCAGCTTGTAAACAGGCACCAACCTGATAGAATGAACTTTCATTCAATCCATTATATATAAATATATACACTTCAACAAATTCAAGTAGACTTTTATTCACCATACTTCTTTGTTTATATAATCTTCCAATTTGTGTGAACTTGAATGATTGTGTATTTTCATAATGAATCATTGCACCCTTTCATTCATTTTAATTATAATAACTTCTACTATTATTATTATTATTAATAGTTTGTTTAAAGACTTCATATCCTTTGTAAATTGATTCACCATTTTAACCCATCACTAATTATTGCAAACATGCGCTTCCTTCAAACCATTCTTTTCAAATGACTGTGGGCTCGTTACTACGGACTTAATCTCCATTTGTGCTTCCTTCATTATTATTCATATAATATCGTGACAGGGTTAATTCGTTATCATATATATGTTGATCAACCTTTAAGAGTCGATCACAGTCATGGATCGACTTCGTTATTTCGATCCCACACTTTCGCTGCATCCTTAGTTCTCAATAGCTCTGAATCAAGTTGTTACTTCACTATCTGGTGCATTTTCTTATACCTGGAATTGACAGGTGCTTAGCTTGTAACTCCCCTTTGTTTTTCATATGACCAAACTGTTGTGACCAACAGCTAGATACATAAGGTGCAGGGTTTGTTATGTTTTAACCCATAGGGACTTTATTTCACCAAGTGACCATATACCATGACCAGGTGTTAACCCAGGTGGCCCTTTAGCTCATCGCCACTTTTCATATGACCTTGACCTGTGACCGAGGGTGGTGTCTAAGTGCTAACCCAAACTAGTGCTTAATGCTTATCAAGATCAACGGTCACGTTTTAATTGCACGTTTTAGATGGACGAATGTCATTTACTTTGGAGCTTCATCCTTCAGGACTTCTAGCCTCTGCAATCTTTCAACTTTCCAGAGTGCATTTCGCCGAAGTGTTAATCTTGAGTTGACGTGTGTCCATAAACTTCAACAATCCAGATCTTATTTCGGAGCTTCGGTACTCTGGGACTTCGGGTTACTAGAACTATGAAGTAGTTCAATTCCTCTGGAGTGATAACCTACCGAATAAGTCACAAAGCGGTGGTGACCGCTTGCTATCAGTTAACAACTTCGCTTACGTTATCCTTCCACTATGCTCGATCAACGGTTGAGAACGCTCCTGAAGTAGATAAACGGTTAGTGTTACTTCATGATTTACGCTTACTCTATCATTCCACTGTACTTGATCAACGGTCGAGAATGCTCCCGAATTAGATCAACGATTAGCATTAACTTCGGCCTTCGGTGCTTTGGGCAGTTGCTGGTGGTAGAAACTGGTTTCCCCCGAAGGACATACTCCCGGAGTAACGTAACTTGCTGATGTCACTGTTGACTTGGCACTGGTCGAGTGGTTGCCACGTGTCACTTAGATTTGTGACTTACGTGTACCTAAAATGCCAACTGGGCCTTCACACTTGTCAGCATTTGATTGTGCCACATGTCCTTGCTGACGTGGTCTTTACTGACGTGGATTTACCTGATGTGTCACATGTCCTCTTGGATCTAACGATCGTAAGTTCATCTGAATCCTTGATCCAACGACTATGATCAGTTCTAGATCAATGGTCTAGATTCATTTCAACCTTCAGGACTTCAGATTATTCGCTTTTCCCACTTCCCAATTCTCTCGGAATGAGATTCCCCGAAGAATAAACCTCAAGTAACTTGACTTCATCTAACGATCCTTCTTTGATGCGAAAAGCTTAACACGATCCAACGATTGTCGGGAATTCGGCTATTCCGGATCTTGGGCCTTTGGCCTTGCTTATCCTATCCTTCCACTTTAGTTTGATCAGACGGTCAATATAACTCTCGAAATGTTTCTTAGATCTGACGACTCATGTCCTTCCTTGATCTTAACAGCTGGAAAACCTCCCAAAGCTCATGCTTCAGATATGTCGGTTGAGATCTAACTCTTCTCAACCTCTGACTTCCCCTTAATCTGACAGTCCTGGACTGTCCCGAAATGATAATGGACGGCTCCTGTGCGCCATCTCTTCTGAGCTTTTGGGTTTATACTTGGATTCCAACTGAAACAATATCGTTGATCTGTTGAGAATTCGATCCCTATCGCGTTTCTGCAATGCGCTTTCCCTTCGAAGCTTCGATTAACGTTTCTTGCTTCCGATCTGTTTCATCGCTATTTCTCCTGAGCTTTTAATAACTATTTGTGCCTTCTTTACTCCTATACATGGATTCTTTGTATGCTACCTCTCCTGAGCTTTAGAGTCATAGGAACATTGTTTATCGTATCGTGATCAATAGTGATCACGAATTGCTTCTGCCACAAGGTGATCTTCTTCTGCCCCAAGGTGATCTTTCTTTTCTTCTAATTACAGTACATGTTGAACTCATGTTGCCATCAATGACAACACATAATCAATAATACCAACAATCTCCCCCTTTGTCATTGAGGGAAACATATCTGTAAAGAAAAAATGATTCCATACCTTTGCTCCCTCTATCACTGATATTCTTTTCTATCTGATAGCAAATTTGTTTTCTACTTAACTTTGTTTTACCGTTTCTCTCCCCCTTTGAAATCAATGACAAAGAGTGAGGCTCTGACTATTTTTCTCTCCCTGTGAAATTACTAACTGTTTATCTCAGTCTATTGGGATATTTGTGTTCAAATAAGTAGTCTTCTTGATACCAACTTGTAGTGATACCCATTTGTAGTGATCAAGTCTTTCAAACGTTAATCTAATCACTTTCTTATTTGATAACAAAAATACTCCCCCTGAGTTTTACAGACTTTCCTTTGTCAAATAAAACAAGAGTATGAATCTTACTGATCTTTTTGATCGGCTTCTTATTCTTCTTTGATATTTCACAGGAATATCCATCGAGGATTGATACCAATTGATTAAATACCAATTTTGTTATCAATTGATCTTTGTTGAATGATACCCCTTGAACTTCTCTACTACTTTTTCTCTTCTCCCCTTTTTACAAAAATGACAAAAAGGATATTTTCTTCTTCCCTCTGAGGTTATACTCCCCCTAAGGCGATGCTCTCCTTTGTCCATTTTCTTCTTGTATTCATTAACTCCCCCTATCAATGATTTTTCTTTCTTTGGCTAAAGGACTATGATAACATCAGGATTGTGTCATATTCTCTTATAGGGACTTCCCTTTCTTAAGCTTGATCTATTTCATATTGAATTTCACATTCCTTATTAGGACCTTCACCCATCATTTTCTTGTTATTAATTTCTTCATTTTCAGGTGCAAGATCATCTTTCTTGCTTTCTCCTTCAAATTTTCTTCTCCATATCTTTCTATGAGATATTCTGCTTTTTGGACCTTTTCTTTCTAATTGTGTTTTTGGAGATTTGTCATCTCCTTTCTTCTTCCAAATTTTATTGGGCTTTCTCCCTGACTTGAATGAATTATTTAAGGATTGACTTTTTGAATTCCTGCAGCTTTGGGATTTGTGCCCAAACTTATCACAGTTGTAACATCTCATTGTATGACAAACTTTTGTTGTGTGCCCAACAAAATTGCATCTCCAACATCTAATTGAGTTTTTGGATTTTCCTGCATATCCTTTTTCTAGTTTCTTGCAGTCCATTTCTTTATGGCCAAAGTTATGACAAGAAAAGCAATAGCCATTGAAGGTGTTTCCATTCTTGAATTTATTTTTGCATGAGAGATCTATCTTTTGATTTTCTTCTTCATTTTTAATTCTATAGCTTCCTTCCTTAACAAAGTTCATGGCTTGTAATTGGATTGTGATTGCACCGTTTCCTTTTGAGAAGGATGATCATTTCCCATGTTTGTAAATGGTGCTCCACTTGTCACTGTCTTCTTTTTTATTGTATCCAAGACCAGTTTTGTCATCCACTGATCTTTGACTGTTCCAAATCTTATCTAGGATAGCTGAGCTATTCTGGAAATTGACAGTTTTATTTGTCTTTTCATTCATCTTTTTGAGATTGACTAGTTCTAATTTCAAAATGTGATATAATTCTTCCCTGTTAGATGATTGCATCCTTTGGGCTTCTTCATTTTTCTTGGCCTCCTTGAGTTGAATCTTTAGATTTGCATTATTGTATTCATTTATCTTCTCAAGGTTGATCATTTATTATTTCAACATGTGACATGTCTCTTCCTTTTTAGTCAACTGAACCTTCATGGCTTCTTCCACTTCCTTAGCATGTTCAAGTTGAGTCTTTAGATTGATGACTATTTCTTTCGTCTCATCCAAGACTTCTTTGCATTTAATAGTTTTGTCATATGTCTTCAATTCTTCCATATCTTTTGTTAGATCAAAAACTTTAGTTTTCAATATTTTGATTTATTCCTCGTATTCTAGCTGAATCCTTTTGAGGTTGATGGCTTCTAATTCAAACATTTGGCATGATTCTTCCTTTTTAGCTATTTGGATCTTCTGGGCTTCTTCCTTTTTCTTAGCTTCTTCAATTTCAGTCATTAGATCTGCATTAGTACTTTCATTTATCTTTTTTAAGTTGATGATTTCCAATTCCAGCATGTGGTAAGAATTTTCTTTCCTAGTTAACTGGATATTCAGGACTTCTTCACTTTCTTTAGTTTCCTCAAGTTGAGTTTTTAGACTGTTAACCAATTCTTCTATTTCTTTTAGTACTTCTTTTCTTTTATTGTCATGTGTCTTTAATTCTTCCATCTCTTCTATTAGATTAGCGACTTTAGTTTTCAAGCTTTTGATCTCCTCTTCTTTGTTTTCTAACTGAATCTTTCACTCATGCTCTTCATGGTAAGATTGATCTAACTGTTGTAGTAGCAAAATATCTTTTTGTTGAAGTTTCTCCAACTCTTCTAGAGTGCACATAGTTATGTACTCAAGATTGTCAAGAGCCTCCACAGGAACTTTAATATGTATATAATTTCTTGGTTCCATACGAATCTCTTCTATTGCAACTGTAACATTAGTCTTAAGATTATGTAATTTTTCTTTAGTGACTATTGAGGTATGCCTCAATTCCTTGATGAGGTTGTCTTCTTCATTGTTGACTGAAGATTGAATTAAGCCCTTCATTTCATTCTGATTAGAAATCTCTTTCTCTGTATTATGTTCTTTAATCTGATTGGAACTCTCATTTTCTTTATTCTGACAGGAATCCTCTTTATATGAGTCTTGTTCCTTACTTTGATAGGATTTCTCTTCTTCTTGTGTTTCTTTTTGAAAACAATTTTCTAGGTGGAGCCATAATTCTTTAGCAGATTTGTAGTGTCTCATCTTTTCTTTGACTTGGTCTGACAATCCATCCTGGATTGCATTTAAGGCTAATGAATTGTTTCTCCTTGCTTCCTTT
>SNQJ01S0056619.1:85228-114464 GCA_010110895.2 Picea sitchensis | reverse complement strand
TGAGGTTGTTGTTCATTTAAATAAGGTTAAACTTGGGTGTTCGTTGTGGGAGTCCTCTTGTCATGCGCCTTCCTTCGCGGTGGCAGTCACTGGTGGTGCGCTTGTGTCTTCTTGCGTGATCATCATGGTTGCATCTGGTTAGTAGTCGGGGGAGGGGCGACGTAGAGTCAAGTGTGTCTTCTTCCCTTTTCACACGCGCACACACACCTTAAACAAAAAAAATTGCACCTATTATCCGAGTTGTCGTCGTAACAAGTAAGGTCGTGACAAAAGCAATGATTATACATAAATTGTGATATTCCATCGAGAATTAATGTATAAATCTAGATAATACCTTTAAAATGGATAAATAAGATCATAGAATATATAATTGTCGCATAAAAAAGGATTTGGTTATTGAAAAAGATAGTCAAAACACAAAACCAACATTTCTCCCACACCTTAGGATTTGCAGGTCCCTCTCCAAACAAAAATGGATCACCTGACATAACTATACTCATGAAGGAGGGGGTGGATTGGCTTTAGAAGCTTCTCCCTCTTGTCTTGGGGAATTTATCTTAGTCCTTTTATGATGTTTCAATTGCGTCTAGATACTATGATTGGTGGTGGTCATGTGATCAGTCAATCGTTAAAGAGAGTTCACTTTTTCTTGTAGGACAACATTGTCATGATGCAAATGCCTATCCATAGTTTTTCATTATGCCAATTGTTGAAGCAACTGAGAATTTTCTTGTTGCAATTTCTCAATAACTAGGGTGTGATCAGATGGCTCAAGAGAAGAAGTCTTGGGTTCCTTGATGGATGTAGAAGGTATACCAACTTTAGAAGACAGTGTAGGCATCTGGGAGGAAGGAGTAATAGTTTTTTGTGAGGGAGACTTGGTGTAATACGCTAAGAATTGACCTCTTTATCGGGATTAGAATCCTCTGTCGAAATTTCTTTGAGTCTTTTATGGGGGCTCTCATGATCGGAAGACATTTGAATAGGATCTGAAGTGCATGGAGGTTTTATATTGGGCTTGCCACTCATACTTCGGTTTCTTGTTCGAAAGGATTCCCCTTTGAATCAATTATCTCCTCTCCTCTTTGTAGGAATCGAAGGAAAATATTGATGGAATGCATCTTGTAGCTTCTTAGGTTGAGAATCAATAGTTGTTGAAGGCAATGGGGAATTATTAGCAGGATTTTTTATTTTCTTACGATACGAGGCTGCAGGGGAATCAATAATTTTCTTGGCCTTTTTATCAGAACTTGAAAGAATTTGAGTTGGAAGGTTTGGAATTTCTGGAGAATGAGGCTTAGGTAGGGTGACAGCCCCTGAATCCACTGATCTCTTTATTGTCTTAACTATGAAATGGGAATTTGAGAATTGGTAGAGGAAATCATCCCATGTCTTTCTCTGTTTTGTCAATTCAGATACAACAAGAAATTTAATGAGGCCATGGTGGAATAAACTGTTGTGAGGATTGACCAAATTTTTATGGACTTGGAAAGAAATTTTTTTGAGGCTTTTTAGGAAGTAGAAAGGAAAATTCATGGGTTTATAGAATTGAAAAATTGGCTAACAGACGAAAATGAAAAGATTTAAAAACATAGTACCTACCTTCAAAAGTGATGAGCCTGGTAATTATGATCAGGGGGTTAATCAATTAGTATTTAATCCATTCTTTTGATTACCCTTTGGCTACAGAAACATTTTGAAATTCAATCTTGAACGCTCTGTTATACCTTGGATGTGGAAATTGATGGTGTTTGAACCATCGATTCCCAACCCATGGAAATTTCATGGCTGAGGCAATAGATTCCTCACAGACCAAGAAGACTAGAGACCCTACGCGATCTAGTATCCCATTGAACCTAAGAGAGAATTGTAGTGAGACTCCATCATCGTGGCCCTGCATATTGGCCAAGAATGGTCCCCTACCTGCGCGAAGGAAGATCTCTCTACACTTTGTGAATTCTATAATGTCTAGTGGCTCAGTGTAGGAGGATGGTTGTTGGCCTTTGGTTATGGAAGAAAGCAAAGATCACAGAAGAAAAGGAAAAATGTGAACTGTGCGGAAGACACAGTAACTGTTACTGGGTCGATGTGAGCAAAAGAGTAGAAAGTATGGAGGGAAGTAAGAGAAAGAAAGGCATTGGACGTGGAGATCGAGGATGACAGATCAACAAGGAAGATGGATCATGGACAATTCAATAAGTGGAAAAATCCATCGTTGGATACTTTCAAGCACCGCACGAGAAGGAATGAAAGACAAGTTGGCGAAGCCAAAAAAATGTAGGTCAAGTTGACCTAGGGTTTTTGTATCTATGGTTTTGACACTTTGGTCTCGAACTAAGGCTGTCGGTGAGCTATTGTAATGTATAAATAGAGGTCTAAAGGACCTAGGATGGGTTGGTACTAAGTTGATTGAGGATTCATTACAATTTTGTGATTGAGTGAGTACTATTGTGTGAGAGAGAAGTGTTGAGTGTAGAGCCTTATGGTATTGTAAGATCTTCAGTTGGGTGTGGAGTTGGGTGTGTAGGAAGGGGAAAGAAAGAAAAGGAGAAGAAAGAAGATATTCTAGTTAAGAATGCAGAAAATAACTGTATTATTCATCTTAATATATTATAAAGAATAGTTCTATGGACATAGCCCTAGAGAGAGGGTGAACCGCGTATATCTTGTGTTGTGTGTGTGATTGATGCTTTGTTCTTTGTCATTTGATATACTTCTATTTGCATTACTATGCTAGATCTGATAAATAGTTGTGCGGAGTAGATATGGACTGGTAAGTGATATATAAATGTTGCATTGTTCTTGTATTAGATCCACTTGGTGTTCCCTTTGGTTGTAGACATCTCTCTCCTGAAACCCCCCCATAGCTACTTCAGGTCAGACTACATTTTCTTCACAGGTGTTGTCAAAAGGGACAATAGTTAGGGATTGTTGGTGCGCTCTTAGAGCTAAACCCTAGTTCTGTCCCTGTGCCAACAAATGGTTTCATTTCTCAGAAAAGAATCTTCTTGAGGGAATGTCAAGGTGGTTTCCATCGAAGACAAAGATTCAGAGGTGGATAGAGGATCAAGAAAAGGACTTCGCTAAATCCCAAAACAAGAAACCTAATCTTAACATAGAAGACTGGTTAGGAAGGTATATCGTTACTGATATACATGAGATTTTCTTTCGAGGGATCCATAAGGAGCTATATGAGTGGTTAGCTAGGTTAGCAGATACCCATTTTGAGATCAGATCTAGACCTCTTATGGTTTGGACGTCAGATCTGATCAATAAGGTCAAGAGAGTTGACAATGTCATGTCACGAGCGGTAGATCACTGGTTTGATAGTACCATTGAAGGGTATATCATTGAGTTTGTTGTTGACAAAGTAGAATCATATAGCCAAGCAGAGAGATACTTCTTTAAGGGACCTAGAGAAAAAATTTTACATTTTCTGAAGTTGAAGATCAAGATGTTATTGCATGAGATGAACATCTTGAAGATATAGTAGTCTGTTGGATTGAATATCTAATGTTCAAGAACTCAAACAATGAAAACGACACAGAGGCTAGACATACACACAGTGGGAGAGCGTTCAGAGAAGTTTCTCTTGCGAACCTATTTAAGAAGAACTATGGGGACAAGGGTTTCTATAGTGGAGAAGAGGCATATCTGACAGACGAAGAGAATTCAAATTTCACTAGGCCAGAGGAAGGGAAAGTTGAAGAACCTCACCAGGAAGAGCCAAAAGCTTCAAGAACTACGCATATTTTTGAAATAAGTATTATTATTCCTCTTGTTGATTCAACAACATTAAGAAATCAGAGTAATAAGAGTCAACCGAGCGTTTAGACCACTGTCACTAGTATCCCAACACCCACTCAGTCAGGAAACCTAGGAAGATCTATGGCAGATGAGATGAGGTTACCCACCTTCAAAGGATATGGATTTGAAGATATTGATCAACACTGGTTTCTCTGCAAAGCCATATGGAGTATTAAGAACATCACCGACGAAGTTGTCAAATGAGCTCAGTTTAGTACTACCTTAAGAGACTGCACACTGAGCTGGTACATGAAGTTTGTTAAGGGAATTTCCCAGCCTAAACCATTGAATGAGATCAAGAACGTGTCGATTTCCGAGTTCAGGTAACCCAAGTCGGAGTCATAGTGCATTACAGAACTAAAAGAAATCAAGCATAGAATAGATGAATTGGTATGGGAGTTCGATAAGAGATTTAAGACCTTGATAGGCCATCTAAGTTTCCAAATCCCAGATGAGAAGAACAAGGAATGGTTCATTGTTTCTCTCTTACCACACATTATATTTCCTCTGATGCAACAAAAGAATGCTTCACAGGCTGAGGTGCTAGAGATCACCATGAAGCTAGAATCAGGCCCTATGGGAGAATCCATCTTAGGTATGAGTCAAATCTTGAGTTAGCTAACTAGTTTGTCTATGTAGATCAAAGATATGAAGAAAGACAAGGGAAAATACAAAAGAGAATATATCTGGTGTGTCAGATGCAAATCAGAAGGCCATGACAAGGAACATTTTCCTCCATTCCATGAATACTTGGCCTCTGGAGCTCCGAGCCCTTTGAAGCAAGTTACCCTACCCTTGTGCGAGGTATGTAGAAATAGACATCGCCCTGGTGAATGCTATTACATGCAAAATTATGTTCAGACACCCACAAATTTGTATTTCACATTCTGTAAGTCTATGGGGCATGATGATAGGGATTGTAGGGATTAAGACCTCACACATGAAACTTCAAGGGATGTAAACAAAATTCAAGTCGAAGTACAACAAGAAGGAAACACTACGCAATATAACTCCCCTGGGAGAGGAAACTTCAACCCTCGTGGTGGATTCTGAGGAAGAGGAAGAGGAGGAGGTATGGGTCGAGGTCAAAGACATATAATCTGTTATAACTGTGCATAACTAGGACACTTGGCAAGGGACTGTCAGAACCCTTGTACCACTTGCAGTTATTGCAATTCCTTCAAGCATGTTATCGAGGAATGTCCAACATTGTTGGCTAAACTTCAGGAGAGACGGGGACCTCAACAGAATCCGCAAATACAATTAATCAAAAAAAACCTCGCGGAGGAGACCATAGAGTTGTTGTTATCACTCCAGGAGGTGTTGTTATAGGAGAATATAGAATGACCCAAGGAAATACTACAGAAGAATCAAGAGTCAAGAAATATGTAGAGAAGACACAAAATTTTGATGCAAATAAAGAAAAACAAATGTTCGAGGAGGCAAGAAGAGAATTCAGGGGAGACCAATTTTTTTCATCAAACACATGACTAGAAGTAAGAGAATGTGGAATGCCTCTAGTATTTGATCAGTTTGCTTTGCCCAAAGATGGAAAAGAGGCAAGTAAACTTGTCAATTTCTTGTATACATTTTTGAGTTGATTAAAGATGAGAAATCCATACAAGAACTACGAAATTTGGTCAAACAATATGAGATAGAAAGGGTATATCCTTTACTGAATAAAGAATTACATCAATTATCCAAGAAGAGAAGGACACACAAGGAACTACACCTAAATGCTTAGATTGGAGAGTATGATATAGACTATGTGGTCCTCGATTTAGAGTCGAAGTTCAATGTCATGACGAAGCGAACCTGGGCACTGATGGTAAAACCTAAGTTGATATATTGCCCTATCATACTTAGGATGGCTAATCAGCAAGGTATAATCCCCTTTGGAAGATTGGAACATGTCCCTGTAGAGATCGACGGAGTGACGACATTTGCAGACTTCGAGGTAATTGAGATAGTTGATGATACATGTCCTTACCTTGAGTTGTTAGGAATTGATTGGGATTTCAATAATTCCACTATGGTTGATTTAAAGAAAACATGGATGACATTTGAAGGAGATGGACTTAAGGTCATTTCACCTTCAGATACTGATGAAGGTCAGTGATACACAAAGCCCATCAGAGAAGAAGACCGTGCATATGAACTAGAAAACATATATAAATTAACATCCAGAAAACATAATTACATTAATCCTGCGGTAGATGGAAATTTGAGTTGGCGAAGTGATAGCGCATGTTCATCAGATTTTGAATAAGCACCGGAGAACTGGAAGAACAAAATGTATGAAATATCTATAGGGAGATGTGCTAGATTAACCAAAGAAGTATGCTATATCGACACAACAATAAGTAACTTACCCACTTTTGATGGTCTGAATCCTTAGAAACCTTCCTGTCAGACTTTGAAGAAAGTGTACCAATGCAACAACGATTGTAGGAAATGGATGAGGCCTTGAAATCCACACCACCAAGATGGTGGGGGACACATAAAAGCAACATTACAGAATGGGTACAATGTTGTACTCTGATGACAACACGGTTCTCGGCGAAAGTAGAAGGCTGTGAAGTTAGATACACAGGTCAGAGCTGTCTAAAGTACCATGTGCGAAGTTACGAGGAAGCATGTAGCAACATTCCTTAAGAGTAGTGGGTGCACAAATTCGTTAAAACACTGGAAACAACCCCTATCAATTGGTACATTCAAGCAGAGGTGCATCTCATCACTGCAGATTGGAAAGGTATGACTCAGAACATTGTTACTACATTTTTATTCGAAATCCAATATCCTACAATAAATCAAGAATTACAGGTCATAAGACAGAAAGTGTTTGAGGAGGCACCTAGTCTCCCTTTGGAACAAGAAGAGAACGAATGGCCTGCACCTCTCTAGAAACTGCAAGGTTGTTACAACATCAATATTGATGAAGACAATGATCCTAGGAAGGTGAGCAACACATAAAAAGAAGGCCAGAAAGATTTGGAAGAACCAAGAGTTGAGCTACCATTTATTAAACAACCGATCAAGATCAGGAAAGTCAATATTGGAGCAGAACAAACATCGAATCTTGCAAATGTTGGAGATTATTGGGATACTACAACTATTGACAAGATCAAAGAATTTATACATGAGTATAAGGACTTGTTTCCAATCAATTTCACTGATATGAAGGGAATTAAAGTGACTATGGGAGAGATGAGTATCCCTTTGAAACCATATGAAAGACTAGTCAAACAGAGTCCCTACAGATTGAACCCTAAATATGAGAAAGTGAAGATTGAGCTTGGCAGAATGTTGGAAGCATGGATTATAGAACCGGTCGAGGAATCTGAATGGATTAGCCCTATGGTGGTACAATACAAGAAGACAAGAGATATTAGGATCTGTGTAGATCTTAGGAAGCTTAACGATGCCTGTTTGCATGACCCCTTCCCTAAGCCTTTCACTGACGAAGTGTTAGATAATGTAGGAGGCCAGGAGGTATATTCTTTTACAAATGGATTTTCAAGATACCATTAGATTCAGATTTCCAAAGAAGATCACCATAAGACCACATTTGCCAAAAAATGGGGATCCTACCAAGATATAGTAATGTCGTTTGGATTGAATAATTACACAACCATCTTTTCCAGGGTGGTTGTTGAAGCATTCAAGGAGTTTCTACATAAGTTTCTAGAAGCATACTTTGATGATTGGATTTTCTTTAGTTTATTGAAAAATCATATTGAATGTTTAAGGCTAATTTTGGACAAGTGTAGGCAGTTTTATATTTCCTTAAACCTGAATAAGTGTATTTTATTTTCACCATTTGGAGTGTTGTTAGACCATATTGTATGCAAACAGGGATTGTCGGTAGATCCATCTAAAATTTCCATCATAGTTGATCTACCCCTCCTACTTTAGTCAAACAACGGCACACTGTGCTGGGACACATTGGATATTATAGGAAGTTCATTAAAAGATATGCCCATATTACAACACCCATGGAGGAATATTTTGAAGAAAGACTGTCAATTTCACTGGAACAAAGAATTCTAGCATAGCTTCGACACGCTGAAATAGAAAATGGTTACTGCGCCTATTCTAGTTTTCCTAGATTGGGGCAAGGAATTTCACATGCATGTTGATGAATATTCTATTGCATTAGGAGTTGTGTTAGCACAACCAGGCACATGAGACATCAACCACCCATTAGCCTTTCCTAGCAGGAAACTATCCACATCAGAGATTAATTGCACCACCACTAAGAGAGAAGGGTTAGCCATAGTGTATGCATTGTAGAAGTTCCTCCACTACTTGCTAGGAGGACACTTTAAAATGTTTACTAATTACTCTGTGCTGAAATACCTAATCAACAAGCCAGTGTCAGGGGGGAGAATATGCAGATGGATTCATCTATTTCAGGAATATGATTTTAAGATCATGGTTAAGCTAGGAAGAATGAAAAAAGGTCTCGACCACTTGTCAAGGTTGGAACATGGAGAAGAGCCTACTAGTTTGGAGGATACAATGTCGGATGCACAGTTGCAAGCCATTAGAATGATTAATGACCACTTTGCAAAAATAGTCCAGTTCCTGTCAAAAGGAATGGCACCTAGTGCATATACAATCACCCATAAGAAATAGCTAGTAGTGCACGCTACAAACTTTTGACTTATAGATGGACAACTATACAAGAAGGGACCTGATGAGATACTGAGGAGGTGTGTTATGGAGGCAGAGAAACCATTGATCCTCATCGAAGCTCATGAAGGCATCATTGGAGGACACTATGTAGGGAAAGAAACTGCGCAGAAGGTTCTTAGAGTTGGCCTTTGTTGGCCTACTTTACACAAATATGATAAGGACTATTACAGAGCCTACAATGTATGCCAAAGAGTTAGGAAACCATCCAGAATAGATGAAATGTCATTAGCACCACAACTGACCCTATAAGCATTTGAGAAATGGGCCATTGACTTTGTGGGACCTATTAACCCACCAGGGAATCACACAGGAGGAAGGTACATAATCACTGCAATAGATTACTTGACCAGATGGGTCGAAGCAAGAGAAGTTAAGGAATGTAGTTCCACTACAGCTGCATGCTTCATATTTGATGACATCATAACCATATTTGGATGCCCAGAGATCCTTATGAGTGATAAATACACACATTGCATCCATAAAAAAATTGAAGCCTTGACTGAGGAATTTGCAGTTCATCATCAGAAGAGAACACCTTACCATCCACAAGCGAATGGGACAGTTGAAACATTCAACAAGATCCTGGAGACAACACTAACGAAGATTTGCAGTGTGAACAAGGATGACTCAGATTTAAGAATACCAGCAGTATTATGGGCCTATAGAACCACTTGCAAGAAACTGACCATGCAGACCCCCTTCAAGTTGGTGTATGGTCTCGAATTCATTGTCCCAGTGGAATATTTGGTACCAAGCCTAAGAATCGTTGCCTTTACCAATATGGATGACATTGGCATTGTTCGAGAGAGGCTTGCACAGTTGGTCGAACTGGAAGAAGACTGATTCATTGCAGGATTTCACCAGCAGGTTCATAAGGAAAGAGAGAAGACCTAACATGGTAGACATATCAATAATAAGGTATTTAATCAAGGTGATATGGTACTGGTATATGCCAGTAAGTTCATGAAGCATCCTAGGAAGTTCAGAACGCATTGGCTTGGGCCATATGAGGTTTCCTATGTTACAGGAGGAGGAGTTGTGCAGTTGAAGACTTTGAATGGAGAATGGAAGGAAGGTTTGGTGAATGGGAGATAGTTGAAATTATATTATGACAACAAGATACCTTGAAACTCTCCTTAAAGGCATGAGGAAAAGGATCTAGGTACCAGGTGCAGTTGAAACTAGGTGCCAGACACAACAAAGAAAATCTTCACAAGGAAGGAAGGGAGGAATAGAGCTAGAAGCAAAGGATTCCCTGCTCATTTTGAAGACGAAGCAAAGTAGAGGGATCAGATCCAAAGTGCCTCGGGAGGAGTCACAAGTGAGTGTTGGGGACTTGTTGGCCCTTGTTTATGGAAGCAAACAAAGATCAAGGAAGAAAAGGCAAAATGTGAACTGTGAAAAAGTCACAGTGGCTGTTACTGGGTTGAAGTGAGAAAAAGAGTAGAAAATATGGAGTGAAGAAAGAGAAAGAAAGGAATTGTATGTGGAGATCAAGGATGAGAGAACAACAGGGAAGATGGATTGTGGAAAATTCAGCAAGTGGGAAAAGCCACTGTTGGATACTTTGGAGCATTGTGCGAGAAGGAAGGAAAGACAGGTTGGCGAAGCCCTAAAAATGCAGGTCAAGTTGAACTAGGGTTTTAGACACCTAGGGTTTTTGTATCTAGTGTTTTGACACTTTGGTCTCGACCTAAGGTTGTCGGTGAAGTATTGTAATGTATAAATAGAGGTCTAAAGGACCTGGGATGGGTTGGTACTAAGTTGATTGAGGATTCATTACTATTGTGTGATTGAGTGAGTACTATTGAGTGAGAGACAAGTGTTGAGTGTAGAGCCTTATGGTATTGTAAGATCTTTAGTTGGGTGTGAAGATCAGTCCTACAACTGGGTGTGCAGGAAGGGGAGAGAAAGAAAAGGAGAAGAAAGAAGATTTTCTAGATAAGAGCACATACAAGAACTATATGTTTAATCTTAATATATTATAAAGCACAGTTCTGTGGACGTAGCCCTAGAGAGAGGATGAACCATGTATATCTTTTGTTGTGTGTGTGATTGATTCTATGTTTCTTGTCATTTGATATACTTCTATTTGCATTACTATGTTAGATATGATAAATAGTTGTGCGGAGTAGATATGGACTGGTAAGTGATATATAAATGTTGCATTGCTCTTGTATTAGATCCACTTGTTTTTCCCTTTGGTTGTAGACATCTTTGTCCTGCAACCCCCCCATAGGTACTTCGGGTGAGACTACATCTGCTTCGCAGGTGTTGCCGAAAGGGCCAATAGTTAGGTCTTGTTGGTGCTCTCTTGGAGCTGAACCTTGGGTCTGCCCCTATGCCAAAAAAGGTTCATAGCAGTTGGGCATGGTTACAGAGTGAGGAATGAGTAGGAGAAAGAAATCAGGAAGAGGGTGAGCGCGAAACAACAAATAGAGGATGAGAAAAATGGAAATTGGGGCAGAGTACCCAGTTTTTAATGCAATTGTGGTGGAAACAGTTGAATTCATTGGCGAATTTATCATACACGATCGCCATGTGTGACCATAATTGCACTGTGTTTTAATTTTGAATGGTGTGTACTTTGGAGGAAAATGAAATCATGTCAGAATTATATCAATGTCCAAGTGTTTGACTTGGACATTTTATCATAAAAATGCATTTAAAAGTTTAATTCAATTACCAACATGAATTTTGAAAAATATGTCATTCAATCCATCCCATTGCAATGGGTGTAATTAATTCAAGCGATCATTCCTGCATGCAATCGTAATCATTTGCAGTATATACATACCTAACCTGATCCTCCATATGGAACTTCATCCGGTCTTCCAGATGGCACTCCATCTGATCCTCTTGATATAACTTCATCTAGTGCTCCTGTGTAAGTGAAAATTATCCCCATCATAATGGACATTCACCCATAGCACTCATCTTGGAAAATTTATGGAAGTCATGGTGAACAGGAGCATGGAGCATGGATATGATGAGTGTTAATAGGATTATCCATTGCTGATTTGATTATCATTGATTTGTAATAATATAAAACAACATGTTCCTCTTTTCATAGGCATGTATTACAAACGATAGTGACCATTTAACAATTTATTATTGATATGTAATAGTCACAAGGAACCAATTAAGAAATCTTCCATTGTATAAAGATAAAAATGAAAAACAATCTTATAACACACACAATGATGTCAACAATATAGAATTTAGCATACAAATACAAACAATTATTGATATAATAGCTCAGGATATCGTTAGAACAATATGACATAATTTTTGATAGAGATTCTACTTCCTCTTCTAATGGATTGTAATATAGATGGAAGTGCTTATTTGTCAGCTCAAGAAATCCCTCCCCCACTACTAAGTATTGTGACACCTCACAATAAAAAATATAGGGAACCATTCAATTCTCCCAATAGCCTAAGATTTATAGTTTTCCAAGTGTAGAGATAAATTTCACAAATTAGTCTAATAAGACGGTTAAAATATGGCCCCACCTATAGGATAGAACATCCTACATATAGTTAAGAAGAGGTAGGCGAGAGAGTATTAGGATTTTATTAAAGTTAGATCCTAATGGAAAGTGATGGAGTTCATTTACCTTTGCTTAACCATGCATACTTCTTTTCATCTTTTCCTACAAGTAATTTCGTACATCAGGACAAGTTTTAAGATTTATGAATTTTATTTATTGTTTGTCAGATCATCACCCCCACTAGGTAGAATGCCCCACTACCAGCAATATTGTTCAGTAATCCGATGGGTTTACTTAGTCATACCATAAGTCATTACTCACTGCCAGCATACCTGTTCATTATCTCGACAATTTAGCCTCTTACACCCTTTTATAGCAGATACTGGTCCACCATATTTTAAGATTTTTGAATAAAGATTGTTTTTTCCAAGAATATGGGGAGGCAAATCTGAATTTTTTTATTTAGGACTAGGATGGTATTTAAGTTAGAGGATGACTCTTCTTTATGTATTCTTTACAGATTGTCCTAATGTAAGGGATACTTAAGTGGACGTATCCTATCTAAACATATGATATAATCACCCATTTTTAGTGTGTAGTGGATGGTACCATTGGAAAAGAACATAAAGGTATCTTCAGGCCCTACTTGATTTCTTCTTTTTTTCAAAAGTTATATTGATGTTTCCATGGCTAACTGCTAATCAAACCTTCTTGCTACTCTTTCATAAAGATACTTTACTCGCCCAATCAAGGTTCTCGATGAAATTGTACGAGTAACCTCTAGGTTTGATAAGACAAGGTGTCACTTCCTTATATCCTCTAATGGTGGAGATTATTATGAAATTTCATTACAGATTCCTTGAATGAAAGGAAGATAGAAATCTTGTAAAAATAGCTAATTCACAACAAGAAATTTCTAAGCATAATAAAAAGTCATTATTCAATTGATGCTTAAGTAGACGAGAGAGTTCAAATATAGCAACATCTTTTTCCAATGTAAATTACTTCCCTTTTTGTTTCCTTGAAGTTGTCCACTTTTGGTGAAATAAATACCGATAGAGATCTCTAAAATTGTTCATCAGCAAAAACACACTTTAAATTATTTGCATATGTACAATCAGAATTTAGAAAAAGTTTCAAGAACAGAGGGAGGGAAAAGACACTTCCCCATCCAATAAGGCCAATGCCTTGTTGGTTGACATGACCTATAGAAAATATTCTTTGCAAATGGGTCTGTGGTAAATTTTAAGTCGGTGTCCATTCACTACGAAATAGACTTGTCCACCATCAATTGTTTTTATCTTACAAGCTCCATTATCATACACGGTAACTATCTCACAAGGACCCAACCATAGAGTGGTAAGTTTTCCTTTAACAGTTTTGAATTGGGAATCAAACAACAAATCCTAGTCACCGGGTTGAAATTGTTTCTTCTTAATAAGTTTCCCATGCCACTTTCTCCTCTAGTTTTGAATTAACATTGTCCGTTGGATAGCATCTTGTCTAATCTCATCTAATCCGTTCAATTGTAGGGCTCATTATTTTTCTTCCTCATCTAGGTCTAATCCCAATTGTGTACCAATGCGGAAAATCCTTACTTGGAATTCAATTGGTACAAGTACTTCTTTTCCATAAACTAGTTTGTATGGGGTATGCCCAATAGTATTTATCCAGGTGGTACGATATTCCCACAAAGCCTCTAGAAGTTTATCATCTCAATCCCTATGGTGTAATTGGACAATTTTGGTTAAGATAGTTTCCAAAACGTTTTTTGTTGATTCTACTTTACCATTAGCTTGTGGGTGATATGGAGAAGACTTACAATGCTTGATCCCATATTTCTCTGTTAATCCCTTCATCATCTTAGAAGTGAATTGTGTGCCCTGGTTTGTAACAATCTCATGAGGAACACCAAAGAGGTTAAATATTTCTTCATAAATGAATTCGATGACATATTTTTCGGTACCCCTAAATAAGGCTCTTTCCTCTACCCACTTGGTGACATAATATGTACAAACTGAAATATAATTCTTCTTACGAGACATGTGTGAAATTGGTCCTACAAAATCAAGGGCCCATTTCTCAAAAGTTTCTATCATAACTTGGGAACGTCAGGGAATTTCATCAGTTGATGTGGGTCTTTCTATCCTTTGACAACTATCAAAACTCCTCACATATTTGGTAGCATTCTTAAATAGGCTAGGCCAATAGTAACCTAAATGTAAAACCTATATGTCATACGTTTGTCGGAAAAATGGCCACCACATGGTCCATCATGACAACTTCGTAGGATTTCTGGTATCTCATATTCTCAGACACACATACAAATAATCAAGTCTTCTCAAGTATGAAAAAGGTCATGGCCAACCCAGGAATAGTTATCACTTTGTGTGACAATTTGACGCTTTTCATGAGGTGAAAAATGAGTTGGTAACTTCTAAGTTGCCAGATAATTTTCCATTTCTGCAAACCATGGGTACTTACGGAGAGGGAAAATAGATGCTCATATGGAAAACTATCATCAACATGAATATTATCACCCTCACCCTTATTCCAGAGGGATGATCAACTTCCCATTACCCAAGATCATGGTCGACAATATTTCTATGCTAGAGGAAAGATTGATCAACCCTTCCATGGGAATCCCTTTGATAATAATGATATTCTAGAGGAATCTTCAGTTGACCCTTCCACAGGCCCCCCTCAACAAAAAATGCATTTTGGAGAAAGGATTGACTGATCCTTTCCCTGTCTAAATCTAAATGGGAATACTATGCTTGATAAATGGGTTAGTTGAGGATTCCCTAAACTACCTCTCTACTAGAATACTATGATTTATGGGAATATCATGCTATAGGAAGTGTCAAATCTAGGCATCCCTTTGATGAGAATACTCATGCAAAGAAAGGAATGGTTGACCCTTCCTTGGGTTCCCCTTTCACAAGAATAATATTATGTAGGAGTGGTCATTCAATCCTTCCTAGGGCCCTTCTTTTTTTAGAATACCATTATGTAGGAAGGGTATTCTACTCGTTACTCAAGCTTACCCTCAATGAGAATTCAATTCTAGAGGAAGTGTCAGTTGACCCTTTCCCTAGTTCACCATCAATGATAAAACTATTGTAACATACCCGACCATCCCCAGGCCTGGGCTATGCCACTTAAACTCGCTTAGACAGGCTGCAACAAACCCAACCACCAACAGGCAGGGCATGCTGCAGTCCCAAGACTACGTTCTCTGAATGGATATCGAATTGTAAGGATGTCTCATTAATGTTAGAGGCATGAAAAATCACATGCATAAAACAAGATCCATGCTACATGATGGGTATTCTATATGTACTAATTCCCTCAACAAAGTTTTCAACCTAGGGTAAGTAAAGTTAGAGTTGTTGAATAGTATGAGCCAAAGTAGAAATAAAATCTAATGGAAAGATTATCTAGCTAAGGAGATAGTTTACCCTAGGGATCAACACTCTTTTTAATTTACAATACTAATTTTAAAGAGATGACTTTTAAAATCTATTTAAGCAACAAATTCTATGTAAAGAAACCTTTAATTAATGAGCTTCAAGCAATTCTAGAACTATTAACGATTTGACCTAAGTATCCTTAAACAATCTAGGGCTATGGATTGTTTTATCTATATCTAAATAAGAAAATAACAAGTAATCTATTTCAAAGATATTTAATCTATTCAATCTCTCTTTTAATAAGAAAACAACAAGTAATCTATTTATAATTGTGTTGATCTTTCTACCTCTGAATGAACAAGCAAGTAACAAAGTATGCAATTAATCTATCAAAACTATCTTGACAAGTGAACTCTATTCTTAAAGTAAAAACTCACAACTATGCATATCTCGCAAAGAAAAAATATTAATGTACTTAACTAAAAGAAAGAGTGTTATGATAGTATTCAAATGTGATGATTGTATCTTTGGTGGTGAATGACATCACGATGACATCTAACTACTAATGATAGTTCAAGTGGAATTAACTCAATGCTAAATTCTTCAGAGAAATGTAAAGTATGGATAAGGTAGTCTATAGAAAGTTTTTCCATCATAAAAGAAATACTAAATGTTCTTGGAATCCATATGATCTTTAAACATTGTGTGGAATGGATTCAACACCAATCATTCACTCTATCACACAACTGCTGGAACATACTCGGTTCAAAATCACTAACTCAAGAAAAGATATAAACTCATAATTAGCACTTAATCAGAAATCTTAATTCAAATTCATAACCAAGATGACAATGAAAATAATCTGTGCAAACCTACAAACTCTTGACTGGTGCTAATTAGAAATCATAACTCAAATTCATAACTGGAATTTCATTAAAAATCATAACCTAAATCTAACTAAGCTGCCATTAAAGATCATATTCAAAATCAACTAAGATTCTACTGGAGATCATAATTCAAAATCCATTTATATCCTATCATGTTGATGCTAAAAGTAAAATTAGCAAATAAGAAAACCTACGAAGAGTATTTCAAATTACAACTTGATAAATAAAGACTATCTAAAGTAGTACTCTGCAGAGTAATTTACAACTAGGGAGAAAAAGACATGACACTATAATTAGACAGATTCTACAACTTGCAAACAAAATGTTAGGAGTCTAAATATAAACACACAACCATGGACGTTCAAACGTACTCTGTGACATACACAATTAATAAAGTGATATGAAAATAAGAGAAGATATACATGGAGGTGAATTAGACAAGTGATATGAAAATAAAAAGATACAGACAGTGAACAATCAACTTGAAATTAAAAGATATACAAAGTAAATAAGCAATTTTGAAATTTAAGAAGTATGAAAGGAAAATATATAAATGCAAATATATATTGGTATAAACAATCACCCAGACCACTGGTGGGCCCCCCAGAAGCTCATGGAAACACTTCAACAAGAAAACACAGTCACTTAAGCTAACACAACATTGACATTGATCATAAAAATAAAGTATACAAAAAAATGGAGATAATCTTTGTGTAAATAATAAAATTCATGTCCTCTTCATGGAATAGACAACAATATTTATATATTATTACATAGCTTGAGAGGTCAACCAATGGAAGGGTCGATTCTCTTTTAAATTCATTAAATCATTTTAACAGAAGCATTTTCCTTAACAGTCTTGTGCACTCCACTTAGCAGTCACTACAACTACCCAATCCTAGATGTGTCAAGCTCCATAGCTGGAGGGAATGAGTGGGAATAAAACCCATATCTCTTATTTGTCCATCAAAGGTCGTTGATGTGCTAACTGCCATATCCTGTGTGCCTCGAGTGTCTGATCGTGTGTTGGATGGAGTGTCAGACGAGTGAATGGGTGGAGGATCAAATCGTTATTTCTACCTGTTGCAAGAAAACCATAATGTTATATATTCATAATCAATTAATTGAGATGAATTAATCGTAAAACCATTGCAAAAATGATGATTATACATACCTTGTGCGATTCCATGGCGAATTGATCTATAAATCTTGATGATACCTTTAAAATGGCTAAATGAGAGCATAGAATATATAATTGTCGCATACAAAAAGGATTTGGCCATTGAAAAAAAGAGTCAAAACACCAAACCAACACTACATCATAAAAGAAATAAACAACATGCCATGCACCACAAATAACCAGCACAGATGCACATTATAAATACATATCTTAGAGACAATTAAATACACAATGGAATAACATTATACAACAAACACAGAGAGAACTTATCTGTCAAGTAAAAATTCACCGACTGGATGTAGACCAAGGACATTCCTCCCAACCATAAACATTTTTGTTTATTCAATCTCAACAACATGTCACCCCCGATCCAGGTCTATGAATCCACAAGGATGGGTCCTAGGTCAAGTCAAAATACATTGCAGTTGGCTAACTAGCTCTCAAGTTTCCCAACCTCACAACAAATCCTAATTTCCATCTCTCTTTCCCCCTCAATCTATAAAACCCAAAGAAATGAACACATTTGTGTGCCATGCAATCCCTAAGGTTATTCCATCTCTCTCCAGGGATCCATTGTTGTTGGTATGGAAATATCCCTACTGGAAACTCCAAGGATTCTCAACTATGGACATATCTATCTGAAATGCCATCAGTCTCATAACTACCATGCCTCTCAACACTCAATATATCATAGACCTTTCATCACTCACAAAAATCCAAAGTACACTAGCTCTCTCCTACCCAGTCTACACAACCCAAAGAATGGACCCCCTTCTCTACCACATAGTCCCTTAGGATTTTCGATCTCCTTCCAGGGATCCCATGCTTCTGGTCAAGAATCTCCATGTTGGGACTATGAGGATTTGCAGCTATGGACAATTCTATCCAAACTTCCATCAAGCTCATGCACACATGAATCCATTCCCTTTTGTAATGATTAGTAATGATTACAACCATAAATAAATGGCTCTCCTCTTCCTGCCATTCATTTCTATGCTCATCCCAAGAGCATACAAACCATCAATATTGAGTGAAGAGGGAAGAAGACCAAGGGAACAAGGGGAAGAAAGTGAACAAAAGGGAAGGAATACCCCCAAACTTCACCCAAATCCATCCTCATCTAGCCATTTGTATCCATTCTCATACCAAGAGCACATGGATTCATCCCAAGTGAAGGAAGAGGAAGAAGAACCAGGGAGAAGGAGCGCACTAGGGAAAAAAAGTCGAACCAAAACAACTCCCAAGGAATGTTTATATAATCAAAAGAACCAAGGACCACATGGCCTTCCCCAAGAAGCCCATGTAACTAATTTTCTCCATAAAATCAATTATGGGTAAATAAAATAAACAAAAAAGAAGACTTAGCCCCTCAAGCCCCCTCTCTCGTGGAATCATATCCCCCTATCTCTTTTTTCCTTGTCTGACATACAACCAGTGGTGTACTTTATCAATGCATATGAAGTATTACATTTCCTAGGCACTCATGCCCCTTTTCAGCATTACCGGCTCATCGACCTAAGTCACAATTACATAATACATTATAGTTCATAAGGGTTAAAACTGGGATGTTACATCCCCCTCCCCTTATTTTGGCACTATCCTCAGTGCACAACACCATTAAATTGTTACTAACATTAGAAGTGCAGGCCCTCTAGCATTAATCCACACATGTAATCCATCCCAACTCTAATATACATAGGCACTCCGGCCTAAAATTAAACATGTATCCATGGGCATTCCAACCCAAAAATGTATAATGATCTTCAGAATTTATAATTCTGGCAGTAGTCAGGGATGATTTTAAGGATGAAAAATTATTTTAAAATGTAGAAACCTTGATGAATCTTATTAATCGTTCATATGTCAACTATAAATGTTTGGCGATATTTTTGTAAAAATATTCAAATTTCGAAGTACTTTATATAGTTTTTATAAAATTTTGGCGATTTTAAAGGTAAAATAATTTTATCCTATAGAATTTGGGCAAATCATTTTTAAAACAACGAATCTCATTTTTGGAAAAACCATGGAAAATTAGCCCATGAGAAAAATTTAGCCCCTAAAATCATCCATGGAAGTAGTTGCCCCTAAATTCCATCCTTACATGGAAGTAGTTTCAACCAACAAGCTCTCCTCTCCTTCCCTCTCATCATTGTAAAAAACCCTAAGAAATGAACCCCTTTCTCCATGCGCCTCCTTAGTATGCTCCCACTTCCTCTCCGTATTCCAATGTACTAAATGGGTTTTAGGAGTTGCGGCTTCGAGAACTCTTAGAAGGTACAATAAGTCCATTGGGATTTCTTCATTCCATTCCTTCATCACTGAGATCGATTTCCTTTTGGTGCTCTTCTTCCAGAGCTTCCAACTTCATTAGGCAACATCTCATCCGGTGGTTATAAAAAAATAATAGCCATCAAGTGAGATTTTTGTTATAATATTTTTCAATCATAAATGTCAAATAGGAAAACAAAATTTTCCAAGCATGATATTTCTACTCACAATGGTTGGCTCTGCAGATATAGATATAAGTCTTCCTTATGGACTTACATACCTGCCATATATTCAATAATACCATCCCACTGCACTTTTCTCATAATTTCTACGTTAAAAAAAACTGTCAATATATCCTATACAATATATATAATATTTTTTCATAGTAACAATTCAAAACAAAATCACAAAGTGATGTCATATTGTTTACAACTACTATTCAATTACTTCTATTAATCGAACTATCAATTGGAATGAAATCGTCATTACATATACATGTATTATCATCCCATCTCTTATTTATTCTATCCTGAGATATTTTTATTACTCTGTATCCCCCAACAAAGCTTTTCTGTAATTTATCATTAACCTGCAACTTTCTTGTTGAAATATCTAACAACTCCTAAAGTGTTTTCAACTTCATGAATTAGAAATAATCACATCATTTCATCTATTAGCACAATCATTTCTATAATATATACATGCATTCACCCAAATGCATTCAATAATTTTGTATGTAATATCACTTGTAACATTTTTTTTAATAGCTTCAAAAATTGATCTTGGAATTGTAACAACAACAATCCAATCACCTTCATCTAGTATTCATATTAAATATAATGCATATATCCATCATTATGTATTTTTAGCACCACATGCTTTTCATAATTCAACAATTAATTACTAGATAAAATAACAATCAATGTGCCAATACCCATGGCCACATCTACACAATGCATCCCTGTATTGACTACATAATACCACATAACTATGTCATGCATTCCACCATGATGAGTTGGAAGTTTTTGCCAAAGAATGAACACATCATCCACACACTTCCTATTTCTTTCCTAACTATTTGGATACCTTCCTTTTCCACCCAAACACAACACCAAGAATGTAATTATTAAGTTCTCTTCAGTGTCAGCAAAGAGGTTGCAGTCCAAACATCAGATATACAATATATACCATTGATCACTCATATAGCACTATAGCGCTTCCATATAGAACAATATTATGGTCTCACACATGACTAGATCTATGGATATTCATTGTTATAGAATGAGTATGTCTCCTAAATTAACCTGGTTATGATCCCATAACCAATGATAACATAATATGAAACCAACATTTTATCTAAATGCATTCTAGCATAAAAATCACTTACATACTCACGGCCTTTGGCCATTACATATCAATTTAAATATTGAAAATTAACTGGGGGAATTCTTACCTCAATCCCCTTCAACATGTATGCATCAATAGAAAATAAATGCATACCTTCCTAGTTGTTATAAACCTACTTGTTTCTATTTGACCAACTGATATTTATAGAATCTTACAGACTTCCTCCTTCATCATTTTGATCACCATTCCTACCACCCTCATGGGTCTTCACCTAGATGGAAAACATAAGCAACAACAACATCCACATATTTAAACCTGCTATATAATCCATGATTAGTGATACTCTTATCATTATCTTATAATCACAGACTATTCTAAGTTCACAAGCATGTTATATGCATATCCAAGCATGTACATATGCAAAAATTACACATCAATATGCACCAAGAATTCACTTTCAGCATGCCTATTAATGCATATGAAATTCAACTTCATCGTATGACTCATACACTCTAGTGCATTTATGTTTTAATTCACTTATTTATTTACCTATTTATGTTGTAGTTGGTTGTCCTTGAACTCCTTTGGATCCTTGTTTCCTTATGTGATCCCATTCTGCTCATCTGCATTATGGTTCCCTGGTCTGAACACTTTCCATCCATGTTCCACTTGGTCGTTCTTTCCCACTTAATACCATTCCCTAATGGAAGTCCATTTTCATTCAGTGACACTTTTCAAGTGAGATAGCATTCCAATTTCTATGCATTGGCATCCTTCTTCCACTGCAAACTATGATATCAGAAGTGGATTCCTTTCACACTTAAGCTTTGCAAATGTCTACACATCTCTTCCTTCAAGGCTAGGCAATCATAATTTTACTTTTTATTCCCATCCATGACATTTTTAACTTGCTAGATTCATATCCTATATGAGGATTATTGCCTTGGTTGTACGTGCATTTTATTCAAATCCTGTAGTTGTTGACTAATACTTTTGTTCCACTATTCTTGAGTTCTTTTTCCACCTTCATTAATTTCTTTGTATCTATTGATTGCCTCATATAACTTTTGTAAGATCTCTCATGCCTCCATGACCGTAAAATATGATCCTATTCTTGAATTTATCTGATTATACCTATGATCATGACAAAATATGCAAGAAACCATTTTGTTAGAGCTATACATATCATAAAAATTTGTCAATTAAATTTACTAGTACTTTTTCTTCTTAATTTATGAAGAAATATATCATAGTTATCCCAGTTAGAATAATTCTAGGTCATTCTCCTCTGGATCATCTTTACAACTATTATAATATTTCCCCAATCAGATATTTGAGATGAAAGTTAGGGCTTCCTGAAAAAAATACTCTTTAATTGGTACAAAATTTGAATTCTGCTCAGGTACTTTCTTCAAACACTTCCCACGTGACCATGGCTCAAAACCACTGACTATAACCAAGCGCTTAGTTGAAAAGCACTTATCTGGAGGCTTTGGAATCCAGGCTTCAGAGGTTTTGGCTTCAACATACTTCATTTCCTCTGAACTCTAAAGTGGTGAACTCCTCAACCGATGCTTTTACAAAGCTTTCGGTATTTGATGCTCTAGAGCTTTGGGCTTGGGAGGCTCGGGCAACCTCTCACCTTATTTCTCCCGAATGTAAAACTCACGAACTAGCTGTCTAGAGATTCACACTTGGGAGGTTCTTGCAGGAACATAGCCAATTTTTTCCTGAATGACGAATTTATGAAATTTCAGGTACTCCTTAGCCACTATGCACCAAGGGTGCTACGTGTTAAAATATGGAGATGATACGTGGCCCGATCAACACGTGACACATGTCAAACTCCAATTGATGCAAAAGGCCTGTCAAAATAATGAATCAAGAAGACATGTGGCATGCGTAAAGTGGGTCCATGTCACCCTAGGTGATTTCATCATGCCATGTCACTCCAACACTCCTGGACATCGAAACTCTGAGCTTCGATAGATTTTGCACCTGCAAACTTCAAATCATATGAATGACGAACTAGCGAACTACTCAAGAGGTTTCAAGAATCAACGGTCCACATACTCTACTGAGATCCATGGTAAAAAATAACTCTGAGACTCCTGGATTTGGGACTTCCTGTGACTTTAACGCACAACAACCTCGAATACCCGAATGTTTAAATTGACATTGATGGTTCTCACTCGTCTTATAGCCAACGACTGGGATCTCCTCCATAACTCCAATCTTGAGAATTTTCTTAGTGAACATACAAAAAAAACTCTTGAACCGATGAAATTTCAAACAATTGATAATCTACGGACATGTGTCCCCTAATTGCGAATGGTTTTGATTGACTCCGGACTTTGAGACTTAGGAGCTTCGAGGATTTTACCTCCTTTTCATGAAAGACTTAAAATTTTCCGAAGCAACAAACTCCAAAGGACTCTAGTGCTTAATTGCCCCGTATCTTCTCCAGATCTGACAGCTGCAAAGGATTTGTCTTCTCCTGAACATATCCAATGGTCCCAATCTAAAATTGATCCCATGGTGGTGATGGTTCCTGAATTTGAAAGGGACGATCATGATCATTCAATCCCTTACTAAGGATCTCGAATGTTCTAGCTTCTACACGGAATCTGCAACACCATTCCTCCTAAGATTCACGACTTCAAAATCCTAAATCGATCTCAACCATGATATTCTAACCAACATATCCATCCCATACCATCTTGGTGGTTCAACCAGTAGCTATGATACCAATCTGTAACATACCCGGCCATCCCCAGGCCTGAGATATGCCACTTAAACTCTCTTAGAAAGGCTGCAACAACTCCAACCAGCAACAGGTAGGGCACATTTCAGTCCTAAGAATCCATTCTCTAAACGAATCTTCAATTTTAAGGACTTCTCATTAATGTTATAGGCATGAAAAATCACATGCATAAAACAAGATCCATGCTGCAACATAAAATAAATAAACAACGTGTCATGCACCACAAATAGTGAGAAAATAATCACATTATAAATAAATAGCTTAGAGATAATTAAATACAAAATGAAATAACATTATACAACAAACATAGAGAGAACTTAAATGTCAAGTAAAAATTCACCATCTAGTTGCAGACCAAGGACGTTCCTCCCAACCATAGACATTCTTTTTGATCCAGAATCGGATCCAGAAGCCTGACAGGGTTTAAAAATGCTCAAAAATGAAAGTGCTTGGAATGTGACAAAAACAATGTCATTGCGTCCATCTCGTCTTCCTGATTCTGGAGGTATATTTACTTCGTCAAATGGGCTCCGTATGCAGAAGTTATCGCATTCTGATTGAAAGCCCAAACATGTAAAAAGTCAAAGGTCAACTGCTCAAAAAGTCAATGTTGATGTCAACATGACATCATCATGCTGACTGTGCAGTAGATGACATGGCATTGTCTAGATGGTGGTGATTGGGCAGGTTCGCTGACAGGGCAGACATGTGGCAGGCAACTAGACCAGTCAATAGTTGACAAGTGGCATTAATCTGTTGAATGGGGAGATGCCACATGGCCCAGTCATGGGAAGCCACGTGGCACCCAGTCATCAGTCGAAGTGGCAGGTTTCAACTCCTTAACAAATGTCCAAATGTCCAAATGCCAATGCACCATACGTGTTCCTTGTTATATGCATCCAAAATATTTTATTATAAAGTGTATTATTGTAATGGGCGGAAGGGGGCTTGAGGCCCCAGCCCATGGGCGTATTGTATGTTATGTGACCACACTTTTAAAAGGCCGACACCTATAGCTCACGGTTATAACCATATGCCCACACCACAACGCATAGTTACCACGATTCCATGGGAATAGGCTTGTGATTAGAGTGGTTAGCAGTTAGCGCGGGGGTGGTGCCTTGTTTTAAGGCCACGATTCCAACCTTCCACCATTTGTTTCGGATTATGGGCCAGCGCTCAACCTTTTAGGCTGACGCTTGGCCATATTAAGTGCATATGACCTTAAATTAGGGGGCACGCACCTAGGGAGAAGGGGATAGGCCCTATTTTTACACAAAAGTGGGTTTGTTATATAGTTTTGGGGATTTTTAAAAGATTATATGCATGTTTTAGTTGATTTTCTCCATTTTTGGGAGATATTGGGCATTTTTGGAGCCCAAATTTTGGGAGGAAGTTGGAGATGAGCAACCAACTTCAAATCTATATAAACCAGGCCTGTTTGAGGCCATAGAGGACAGTCAAGCAGCAGAAAGAGCAGAGTTATGTTGAGGAGAAGTCAATCCAAAGCCATTTTTATGCAGGGAATCTTTTGAGGAGCAGACGCTGTGGGGTCATTTCTGGGAGCTTCGGACGTTCGTTTTGTGTGTTGTTTTCTTTGCAGGGTTCTAGAGATCTGGAAAAACATGAGAAGATCAGTCTTGTAGCCATTTGGCATTGCAGCGATGTATTTTTGAGCTTTTGAACATAAATAAAGAATCCTCCCCCACAGAGACAAAGGCTCGGAGACGTAGGCAAGGTTGTGCCGAACTCCATTATCAATCTGCGTGTTATGGTTTTTTGTCTATTATTTCATTTCAGATCTGCATATGTGTATATGCCTATCATAATTCCTCTTCTTTTCTCATTCTTTCACTAAGTTTCTCAAATGGTTAATTAACACATGCAAAATTAAAACTCAACCATAGTCATTAAAATATCCTACGGATCACTTTTTTATTCACTCTCAATAGAAGGTCACCCCTGATCCAGGCCTATGAATCCACAAGGACAAGTTCTAGGCCAAGTCTAAACACACAACAGTTGGCTAACTAGCTCTCAAGTTTCCCAACCTCACAACAAATCCTAATTTCCATCTCTCTTTCCCCCTCGTCCTACACAACCCAAAGAAATGAACAACTTTCTTTGCCATGCAGTCCCTATGGCTTTTCCATTTCTCTCCATGGATCTAGTGCTACTAGTAACGAAATATCCCTACAGGAAGCTCCAAGTATTCTCAATAGTTGATAGTTCTATCCGAACTTCTATCAGTCTCATAACTACCATGCCTCTCAACACTCAAGCTATCACAGGCCTTTCAGCACTCACAACAATCCAAAGTACACCATCTCTCTTCTACCCAACCTGCACGACCCAAACAATGGACCCCTTTCTCTGTCACATAGTCTGTCAACCTTGTTCATCTCCTTCTAGGGCTCTAGTGCTCTTGGTCAAGAATCTCCATGTTGGGACTCTCAGGATTCGCAGTTGTGGACATTTCTATCCAAACATCCATCAAGCTCATGCACATAGGCATCCATTCCCTTCTTGAATGATCAGTAATTATTACAGCCATTCATCGATGGATATCCTCTTCCTTCCATTTGTTTCCATGCTCATCCTGAGAGCATATGAACTAGAAATAGTTAGTGAAGAGGAAAGAAGAATAGGGGAACATGGGAACAAAACAAACCAGGGGAAGAATATGAACAAAAGGGAAGGATGACCCCAAAACTTCACCCAAATCCATCCTCATGCAACCATTCATATCCATGCTCAGACCAAGAGCACACAAATTCATATTGAGTGAAGGAAGAGGAAGAATAACCAGGGAGAAGGAGTGCACCAGGGAAAAACAGTCGAACTAAAACAACCCCCAAGGAATTTTTATATAATCACAAGAACCAAGAACCACATCTCCTTCCCTAAGAAGTCAATGTAACCAATTTTCTCCAGAAAATAAATTATGGGTAAATAAAATAATAATAAAAAGAAGACTTAGCTCCTTAAGCCCCCTCTCTCATGGAATCATAGCCCCCTATCTCTTTTGTCATTTTCTGTCATTCAACCATCATTGTATTTTATTAATGTATATGAATTATTACATTTCCTAGGAAATATTGGCCCTTTTTGACTTTACAGTCTCACCAGCCTAAGTGACAATTAGATAATACATTATAGTTCATAAGGGTTAAAGATGGGATGTTGCAATTATGCTAGATGAATGTTTATTTGACCTTTCATTGGACTATTCCACTATGAAAATTCTATTATAGAGAAAGGGTCGGTTGAATCTTTCCTTAGACTCTCCCTTGTTAGGAATAATATGCTCTAGGAAGGGTTGGTTGAACCTTCCAATGGATACCCATTGATGTGAATATGATTCTTGAATAAGGGTTGTTTAACCATTTCGCTAGATACCGTGTGACAAGAAGATGATCAATGAGGAAGGGTCAACTAACCTTCTCTATTATCCCCCTCCATTATAATTCTATGTCAGAGGAAGGGTCGACCAACCCTTCTTACAGATCCCCCTTAGGTGGAAATTATGATTTAGGGAGATTCAATTGATAATTCCTATAGATAAACCATAATTTAATACCATATTTGAGGAAGAGTTAGCCAACCATTCTCCATGCTCCTCCTTCATGAGAACAATATTCCGAAGGAAGGTTTGGCCAACCCTTCCTTGTGAAACCGTTCAAAGAGAATAGTATCCTAGAAACAATAAAATATTATTTTGTATAGGTTTCTATCAATGTTATGAAACAATGGTGATGGAACTATGATGTTGATGAAACTCAAAATAATTTTCATTATGTTTGATTACTTTGATATAAGGAATTTTAAAAATATCTCCAACAATTCAAACATATACATTGTAACCAACTCCAAATTTACATGAAATTTCAATAAATACATCCAATGGTCCAAATACATTGTCTTCAGAAATATTCATTCTTGAAGTTAAATGTGTAGATGGTATTCACCTTGACATTAGAAAGAATGAATAATGAATATTATTATTATAGAAATGCAAGCAACATATATATAAAACGTGAATTTCACTATTGAAAGTTGAATATTTTTTATGAACTTGTGGCTTTGAATATAATTTTGAGTTTGGCTATGGAATATGAGATAACTCATCTACAGGTCTTGAAAGACTTCTCTTGGTTATAAAATCAATGAGTAAGAAAATTGATTTGAGGAAATTTACAATACAAGCTTTATTTCATGAGGTTTCAAGATCCCTCACTGGGTGTTGTTTACTTTTCCATTGTATTGGGTTAATGTGAATTTTAACATTCTTTGTCTCCTTGTTCATGTTATGAACAATTTCTTTTATTAATTTGGATTTGATTTATTCCATAAGTTAGGGTTTAATGTATGTGAAGATACATATGGTTTTTAATTCTAGGTGAAATTCCCACTTGTTTGTTGATTGATCCAAAACCATCAAATTAATGGATTTTTTCTCACCCTTATGACCAAAACCCACCACCAACATATTGGCACATCGAAATGGAAAAAACCTTGATATATATGATGTAGTTGAAACAAAATAAAAAGTGATAAATGAAAGTAGATATTCAATATTTAACATTGATAGTTGTTCAATAAATTACTCAAAAGTGAACAATCAATAAAAATTGAAATACAATATCTAAATGTATCCCATCATCATGATTCAAAACCATGGTGTACCACTTCACATTTTTATAGGATGGTTGAGAGGAGAGGAGTCTAGGCATGTGCATAGTCAAGAGTGCAATCAAGCATATCATGAGTGTCTATTGAAGCCACTTTTTCATCTATATAATTACACTATAGTGAGATTCAACATTTAGGGCATGCAAAATCAACAAGGACATCCTCGCGACTTATTTTGGCACAATACGTGTGACCTAGTATAGGCCTAAGTCAACATAATAATGTACAAAATCCCTATGTGGAGTGCATTAGAAAAAGAAAAACATGAATAAGAAAGATTTGGCACTTATTTCCCTAGACCTCCATAGGATGCATCTTCTCTTTCTTTCCCCCCTTCTTTGTTTTCATATTAGTGGTAGTAAAGGAATTAGATTACACATATTCAGTTGCATGGTTAATTATTAATATGAATAATTCTACAAGACTTAATCAAACATGCATGTGGATATGCATAATATAATTAATTTACTACCACTAATATGAAAAAGAAAAGAGGAGGGATAAGAAGATAATACATGTCCTTTAGATGTCTAGGGAGATAAGTGCCAAATATACATTCGGAATTATGTGTCACCATTTATAATGCACTCCACCTAGGATTTTTGACTTAGGCCTATAATGGGTCACATGTATTTCACCCACAATAGTTGTGAGGATGCCTTCAACAACTATAGTAGTTCACCA
>SNQJ01S0056619.1:39287-68143 GCA_010110895.2 Picea sitchensis | reverse complement strand
GAGAACCTGACAGAATATGCACACAAACATCCAACAAATATTATGACATGTTTCAAACCCAAGGCAGGCATACCTATGCTTGGGTGATCAAGACTTGCAAGATATGGCCGCCATAAAATACACTGTGGATCCATAATTGTATTTATAAAAAGGTATAGCCACTAAAAATACATTGTGGATCTATACTCCCATGACCTGAACTAATCATAGCCACGAAGAATACACAGTGGATCTACGAGATGACAAGACATAGCCATGACCAATACAAAGTGGATCTATGTAACAATATATGTGTCATTGTTCTAGAGAAACTCCATCGCAACCTGGGCAAAGTACATATCAAAGTGATCACTCAACCCAGGGTCTTATTACCGATCCCAATGTGGTATGAATCTAACCATGTGAATAGATATCCTGATGTCGAACATGGCATAAACCACTTGATTATCGGTCAATGATGTAAACCGTTAACAAGCGCGAGGGAGATCACCATTGATGTCAATGATTCCCAAGGTACCCTAGTACATTCCAACGAATGTGAATGGATGAGCTGGAGTCAAACATCTGTGGAATCATCCAATCAGAGGTCAATGATGTAAACCCACTGTCGAACATGAGGAATCCTGCCATTGAGGCATGCAGATCCCAAAGTACTAACTGGTTTTTAAGTCTAGTTCTTGGATAATGTGTTGAAGTAAACAAGAATAGGCTCGTCGAAGGAGGGACTTGATGTATCCCCCATCAACAACACGAAACGGACATAGAGATGTAATTGGTAGATCAAATGAACATGGAATGACATGGGTATTGAGCCAAGATATTTGTGATGGCTGACTCTCGAGGCAGATACTTCCCTTGAACACTAAGGCACGACAGCAGAAACATGACATGGGCCAAAACTTGATGATGCAGTGGATGTTGTGACTCACGTCAGATAAACCAAAGGAGTGGAAGAAACTCCAAGGATTGGCTCAGTGCAGAGTTTCAACAGATTATAATGCGTGCAAAAAACAAAGTGTCGTGTTCAAGGGCGACTCTAAGAATTACTTGGTAATGTTCTTAAGAGACTGCTTGGCTTGCTTCTTTAAAATTTCCCCCCATCCAGATAGATGAGTACCTCTTTTTAATTTAATGAGCTTGAGGAGGATAACACATGCTCGATAAAACTCACCTTCGGTAAGTTCCTCTTTGTTTAACGAACTGGAAGAAGTAAGGGTTTGGTCCTGTACGGGTCTGTCGATGTTCATTTTAGAGAGTCCAAAGACAGAAAACTTGAAGGTTTTTCATGATTATAGAGTCTGGAAGAACACTTAAAAAATAACTCTCTTAGTTCCTTTTTCATAAAGTAGTCTGACAAGACCAAAAAAGAGATAAACTATCGCTCAACAGATGTTTTCTTCAAATACTTTAATGAGCATGAAGAGAACAAGGTCGCTCGGTAATCTTTTCATGTTTAGAGAGTCTGAAAAGAACTTAAATATGACTCCAGTGTTGTCATTTTTCATAATGTTAGTCTCGCGAGGCCGAAAAAGAGATAAATTATCAAATGAAAGTCGCCCTTTCAAACCGTTTAACGAGTGGGAAAGAAAGCAATATCACTCGACAATCTTTTCATGTTTAGAGAGTATGAAAAGAGATTAAAGGAGACTCTAGGGGGTTCCTTTTTCATGTATCCATACAGGTCTGAAAAAGAGATAAAAGTCTACCCGGATGCATTCTCATGTATTTACGAGCACGAGAAAGAAAAAAGACTAAGCTTGGTATGCCCCCAGCTTGAAAGCTAGTGGCTTAACTCCAGAATGATCATCAAAGGCTGGAGACATGCCCTCCAAGGTTCGATTCATCCACGGGCTCTAAGGTCGTCACCAATTTCTATAGTAGATGAGAAAAAGGAGAAGGGTGAATGAAAAGAAGGTTCGAAAGAGGTGATTGTTTCATTTTTTAACAAGCTTGACACAGGAAAAGAACTATGCTCAAGACCTCTGTTTCATTTTTTAACGAGATTTACACAGAGAAGAGAAACTATGCTCATGGTTTCTTCTTGATCATGTCTTTCGAGAGGATAATGCTCTGGAAGGGTACCATGTCAAGGGACAAAACTCGGTCATGGCTTCCAAGAGCTCTTCACCAGATGGAAGAGAATCACCCTGGAAGGAACACATGTTGAGGGTCGTGACAGGGGTAAGGAGATCAGGCTCCAATAACTCTATCGAAGAGATCACCATGTCAACTATCGGATCCAAATCATCTGAAGTTGAGGTCATGGGAGACGACGCCACATAATTGACATGCAACGGGGGTGATACTATCTGCATATAAGAACCACTTAGGGAGGTAACCCAGTCGGGGCCGATGAATGAAAGTTGATTAATAGTCACAATTCTTCCATTGTGAGGGAAACATATCACATGAAAAAGAGTGGATACAATAGCTTTTATGGCATAGACATAATCCCGCCCAAAGAATAAAGCAAAATCCAAGGGGTCTCGGACTACCATGACATTGATAAAGACAGTTTTCCCTCCCAAAGTTATAGGAAACTGAGGAAGGATCCCTATAGGTTGACTAGTTCTTCTGTTAAAAGCTAACAGATTCTATGTAACCGGTCCGGGTAAGCTACGAACAACCCAAAGCATACCAAGCAACAGAAGACAAAATACTAACGGACGCACCTTCATCTATCAGCATTTGAGAAACGTCCCAACCACGAACCTGTACTGTAATCTGGAAAGGAATGTGAGAGGGAATATGAGGTCCAATTAGCACACCCCAATCAAAAAGGATGGCCTCATTACTTGGAGGGGGTTTCGCAGGTGGAGGAATGCCCCCCGATACGGTAGAGTCTGTATTAACAAGAAAAACATGGGCAGTATTGGGTTTACTCTCTAGAAGGAGAGTAGGATCGATCAATGATCGGATCATATCAACCAATGGTGGACTTGGATAGATCAATTTGGCACTCTTCAGAAGAAGAGTGGGATTGATCGAGGAAGGGACTGGATCAGTCACTTTAACATTCCTCAATGGAGGAATGGGATCGACCGATGGTGAAACTGGATCAACCACTTTGGCGCTCTTCAGAGGAAGAGTGGGATTGACCGATGAAGGGACTGGATCAGTCACTTTGACATTCATCAAAGGAGTGGGATCGACCAATGGCAGAACCGAATCGACCACTTGAGTTTCATTCTCCAAGGGAAGAATGGGGTCGACGGGTGGAAAAAGATCAACCTCTTTGGTGTCACTCTCTAACGGGAGAGCGGGATCAACCAAGGATGAAAACAGATCGACCACTTTGGTGTCACTCTTTGATGAAGAGAAGGGATGATTGATGAAGGAACTGGATCAACTGCTTTGGTTCGTGGTTCAATCGAGGAGGAAACTAGATTGACCACCTGATCAACCGGACTGACCGAGGATGGAACTGGATTGACCATTCCATCAACCAATGATGGGTCAAAGGAAAGCTTACGATAACCTTTTGGAAGTTGAAGTTTTTCCAAAAGAGAAGAAGCCTCGTCCATGCAAGGACAAAGGTGAGAGTAATGATTACCTTTACATAACATGCAAGGGAACTTGACAGTTTTGTTCTTCTTACCAACTTGAACATCACTAGTTGACGGGGTATCATCGACATCACCGACAGAGGCCGACGACATGGAGGACCACATTTCTAAGACCTGGGTAAGTCCGGGGAAATCCCTCAGAAAGTGGCCAGCCTTACAAAGACTGCAAGGGAATTTGGGTTTTGGATTCTTCATTTTAATCTTGTTGACCTCATCAACACTCCCAGTACTATTAACAGTAACTGGTTTCTTAGAGCCAACACTTGATGTTGTTGTGGCATTTTTCCTTTTCGGGTTCTTCTTCCTCTTCTCTTTCCGTTTCTTCTTCTTCTGATCAACCTAGCTACTTGCTTTAGAGCTTTCACTAGGCGAAGAGGGAGAAATAGAAGGAGACTTGATAGATGAAGAGGGAGAAAATTCAACATGAGGTTGATGTGTGGGTGGTGTATTGACATCCAAAGTATTAGGTGCAGCTAAAACATTGGGAGGATTCGGGATCATCGGAGTGGGGAACAACCAAACTGGAAATCCAATAGTGAGTCTTGGAAGACTCAGTGTGGCAACATATGGAGGACCAAAGTTTCCAAATGAAGGAAAGGTATAAGGTTCCCCAGGAGAAGGGGATCCTCCATTGGTACGCCCAGGATTCAATTCCATTAACACTGAATCGACCTAAGATCCACTAAGTAAAACAGACAACACACGCTATGAATCTGAGAAGAAATCAATCAAACAAACCTTCCTATGATGAAACCACTAGTTGGTGATGAAATCCAACATCGTGAGATCAAAATAGGAAGGGGTGGAGATAGAGAAGGTGGATCAGTTACGTTGGCAACCTGCTTAATGGACTTATGCCTTGGTGCAAGCTTCCACGCAGTAATTATGGATTTACCCTCCAAGGAGACCGAGTGAGTTTGACCAATGTCTACTCCAGGTACAGTGAGACTTCCCTTCTCTATCACCTTGTGTAAGACCCTAAAGATTATGGCCACTAAGGTTACCAATTCGCAGTCAGCCCCTGGGTGGGTACAATCGACAGTCCGATCCGAACATATGGGTAGGGTATCTACCTCGAAATCAAATAAAAAGGCTTCCACTCAGTAATTGTGGATTTAACTTTAAGCGATCCCCATAATACGATCTGACCACTACAATCAGTCAAACCACGGAGGGATAATCTCCATAGCTCTCCCGAATGCGACCTCATGCATAACCCCTATGTGAGAGGGGGATCCCAGGTAGACTTATACGACAACTGGATTTGACTCTCCCTACCGCAAGATACTAAGTTTGTTTGATAGCTTTGGAAAGTTATCCTTTCAACCTATTCCAAAGCCCTACACCTTAAACTAATGTAGGTTTCCTAACAAAGATGTAAAAAGTCTGATAAATTTTAGTTAAGCATTGATTTTAATGGATGTTGTTTACTCAGAGGGTGTACAAAAGTGAAACCGATGGAATGATGACTCAATTCCCAAAAATAAGCATGAAATATGATAAGCAATCATTTCTTTTCAATGAAGACCTATTTAAGGGAAAGAGGAAGAGTCATTTTCACTATCAAACACTTGATAAGGAATGCCCTCAATCAATTTTGTTCTCAATCAAATCCAATATGATGCTACAACATTTCAGAAATGCAAACTAATAGGCAAAATAACAATTAAGATCTACTTTTTTCGTTTGTATGCGAATGATAATCAATTCAATGCAAAATTTCTCCTGCCAACTACCCTTTCAGATCAAGGAGATTCGAACAAGAAAACACAGATTTCACACAAACAACACACCCTTTTGCAATCAAACAAGAGAAAGAAAACCAAAAACGCAAAAGGAAGGAGAAGGATATTGGATCAGATGACCTCAAAGAACCAAATGAGAAGAGTTACAGACTTCAAATGTCCTTCACTAGAGTTCCCACTCAGTCGGATAGGAGAGAAGAAAGCAGGGGATCGATTTCAATCTTTCAACAACAAAAACTCAAAAATAATGAAGAAGGGCATAAAATCTGAACAATAAGTTGTTTACTTCTCAGGAGGAAGCATGTGAAAGGTCAAAATAAGAAGCATTGAATCCCAAAGCAGCTCAGCAAGTGAAAAAACATGGTTTGGACCCTAGAAAAAGCAATTATGGAAAGATTTTGGGCAAAAAAGGGTTGGTGCTCTAGTATAAGGGCCACCAGAGCATTATAAATCTCTATCTAACACTTCCATAGAGTGTTGGCACTCTGCTAACATGGGCAGGGGGGCGCCAAGCTAAAAAAACTCACAAAAAGTCCCAAAAACCCAAAATTTCAATGGAATTTTTGCAATCAAGCTGAGTGTGATGGAGTGAAGAGTCAATCAAAACATGCAATCAGATATAAAGGGGTGATCAAGGCATAAGAAAAAAAAAGGTAAGACAATGTCTATGAGGAAAAAAAAAAAACAAGAAAGTTTTGATTCCTCCCGAGTGGAGTCGCAAGTTTCTGTTGAAGGAAAATCTCCTTGCGGACAAGTAGATTGCCTCAAAGAGCTAGACTCTTAACTCTAAGACAGAAAGTGCTTAACGTGGACACTGAATTCCTTTCAAATCTATACAAACTAATGCATGAGGAGGAAGGAGAACAAAAGTACCTTTTTATCGATGTTTGTCCCTGTACGCTCTGAGTTGAGCTCCAATCTTTCACTCTTCGATAAGCCCTGTAGACAAACAAAGTAAGACCACTTCCTACTCTATCAAGATTAGTCTGAAATAGGTCTATCTACTAAAGAGACAAATTCATGTGAGAATGAACATGAATTAGAAAGAAACGGGCCAATCAAATTATCTTAATGAGGATAAAACATTGCTTACAGCCATAGATGGATTGCAGCAGTTTCGTCAAATCCTCCTTGTCTATTCCTTGCTCAAAATATCCACGATCCGAATGATGACAACTTCATTGATTGCTCCCTATGATATCATAGGTCTATTTCTTCCAAATTATCTTTGTTCCAGCACCACTTATGAGATCATAAGTTTGGTGTGATTCTCCTTTTCTAGTCCCCCTTTCACCATTAGAAAGCTTGCTTATATAGCCTTGGAGAGGCTTTAACCACTTGAGATATCCTTGGGGAAGTTAAGGATGTGCCTCCTTCAGTTGAGGATCTACCCTAAGATCATGGCTAGACAAGGGATTCGAGCTCAACTGCCTTCCAAGAATGAAAAGATCCTTCCCCCATTCATCTCAACAACTCAACTGCTGCCCAGAATAGGTAGCGATCCCGCAAAAGGGCCATCATAGCGTTGTAGTGCTCCCTAGTAGGCTTTAGGGGGGTCCCAATGTTCTCAAATCCATAGCTCTCCCTCAAAAGGGATAGAGGAGCTTTATAATTCTCCCATACAGTGTAAGGGGGAGCGTCAACACTCCCAGAAGAGGTATAGGGGAGCGCTCTCCTTCAAAAGCTCAGTTTTTGAGGTGCTTTCAGATGGAAAATGGTTTGTAAGCCTTTTGACTCATTTCTCCTCTTCCAAATCAAATGTTTGAGGTGTTTCAAGTGTCCTTCTCATGTCATTATAGGCACGACATAGGCATCATGGTAGTATGCTTCCCTGACACTTGCGACACTTGTGAGCAACATGCGACACTTGCGACCTTGTGAGCAAAATGAGACACTTGCAACCTTTATAATGACGACACTTGTGACACTATCAAAGTGAGTATTTTTTATGTGTAACAATTGGATATATTAACCATAGGAAGGCCATCATCCTTGTTGACAGTGGTAGCAGCAACAATTTTATTCATCATCTCATTTCCCAAGAAGCCAATTTCTATATTTGTCCTATCAATAATTTTCAAATCATGATAGCCAATGGTGGGTCCATGAAATGTGGTGGGCGTTGTTAAAATGTACGTCTTCAAATTGGACATTACCACCTAAAATATCATATGTTTTCCATTGAAATGGGAGGTTGTGACATTCTGCTAGGTGTTGAATGGTTACACACTTTGGGTCCCATTTTTATGGATTTTAAGGATTTAACCATGCAATTCCACCAAGAGGGAAAAATGTATCACTTTCAAGGTCTCATAGTTGGCTCTCTTGATATCATCAATTCCCATTGCATGGAAAATATCCTCAAGAAAGGCCACTCCTATATTATTTCTCAACTCCATTATATTCAAGCGGTTGAGACACCTTATGTGCATCCTCAACTCCAAGATATTATCTCAAAACACCAAGATGTTTTTTACACTCCTCAGGGAATTCCACCTTCTCATGGTGTTCATTATCATTCCATACGCCTTGTTCCTGGAAGGCTTCCTCCCAATGTTCTCCGTTATTGTCATCCCTTTTCCAAAAACAATGAAATTGAGAAAATTGTGTAGGAATTTCACCAAGTGGGTGTTATTTGCCCTAGTACTAGCCCTTATTCTTCTCTTGTGGTCATGGTCCTTAAGAAAGAAGGTATTTGGAACATGTTTCCTAACTTTTGTTCACTCAATAAAATCACCATCAAGGACAAGTTTCCCATTCTCGTCATTGATGATATCTTGGATAATTTGAGTGGTGCTCAATACTTCACTAAACTATATATGTGTTTTGGCTACCAACAAATACATATGCCAGACGCTAACATCCCAAATACTTCCTTTCAAACTCATGAGGGTAACTATGAGTTCTTGGTCATGCCCTTTGTCCTGTGTAATTCTACCTCCACCTTCTAAAGCCTCGTTACCCATGTATTATGTCCTTTTATCCATCATTTTGTCTTAGTTTTCTTTGATGATATTCTCATCTATAGTAAAACTTGGCAATCCCATCTTTCCCATGTGGATCAAGTTCTCCATATACTCTCTTAGAATCAACCTTTCCTCAAACACTCTAAATGTTCCTTTGGCATCTCAAAAGTTGAGTACTTGGGTCATACTATTGGAAAGGATGGTGTACATTTGGATCCTAAGAATATTGAAGCAATGTAGGATTGGCCTCACCCAAAGACTATCAAAATCTTGCGTGGTTTTCTAGGTTTAATAGTTTATTATCGCAAGTTTGTTCAAAATTATGGAAATATTGCGGCGCCTCTCACTTCTCTCCTTAAAAAGAGTTATTTCACTGAGATTCTCAAAGTTGATCAGGCCTTTCAAGCATTTAAGGCATCTGTGTGCACTACTATGGTCTTGGCCCTTCCTAATTTCACAAAGACCTTTTTCCTAGAATGTTATGCCTCTAGGAGAGGAATTAGAGCAGTCTTTATGCAAGAGGATAGAACTTTGGCCTTTACCAACAAACAATTGTCATAATTCCATTTGGGCAAATCAATCTATGAAAATGATATGTTGGCTATTTTTCATGCAGTGGATATTTGGCACCCTTATCTCTTGGGGCCATGCTTCCAAATTAATATATATCATCAAAGCCTCAAGTATTTTTTGGAGCAACACCCTTCATCTCTAGAGAAACATAAATTGGTAACTAAGTTCTTTGGATACAATTATGAGATCAGTTACAAGAAAGGAAAGTACAATGTGGTTGTTCATGCTCTTTCTCAAAAATATGAAGATTAAGGGTCCCTTTTCTCCCTATCCTTCATTGTACTAGATTGTTTCTAAGATGTTCTCCAGGAATGGCTACAAGATCCTAAAATTTCACATGTGATCCAACAATTGCAAGACAATTCTCCAGTTTCCCCAGGGTACTCTTGGCACAATGATGATCTTCGCTACAAAGTTCGTTTCTATTTAAGTAAAACATCAAAACATAAATCCACGATGCTTTCTAAGCTTCATGCTACACCCAAAGATGGGCACTCACAGTTTACCAAAACCTATGACAGGTTCAAACATTCTTTTTTCTAGGATGGTATGAAAAAGGACGTTTGCACTTTTGTGGTCGAATTTGATGTTTTTCAATGTAACAAGGGTAAAAAAATCAAAGCCCCTAGAACACTCCAAACACTTCCAATTCCACCTATTATTTAGAGGGACATCTCTATGGATTTTATTCTGGGATTACCTAAATCTGGAAATAAGTCAATCATCATGGGGGTAGTTGATCATCTTTCCAGGTATGCTCATTTATATGTTCTTAAACATCCACTTGCTGCATCCATTGTGGATCAACTTTTCATGGATCATGTTTTCAAGCTTCATGGCATGCCTCATTCTATTTTTTCTGATTGGATCCCACTTTCAACAACAATTTTTGGCAAGAACTATTCAGGCTACATGGCACCCAATTGCATCTCAGCACCGCCTATCATCCCCATACTGATGGTCAAAATGAAGTTGTAAACATGTGTTTGGAGACTTATTTGAAGTTTTTTTCCTCTGAATGGAAACATCAATGGGCTCAATGGTTACTATTAGTTGAATGATGGTACAACACTTCTTACCATACAACTACTCACACTACTCCTTTTGAAGCAATATATGGACAAAATCCACCTTCCATTCTCTCATACATACCAAGTGTCTCAAAGTTTCAGGAAATTGACCAAACTCTCACAGTTTGAGAAGCTATTCTCCGTACCCTCAAATATAATTTGGTAATAGATTAGAATCACATGAAGCAAATAGTTAATAAAGGTTGTTGAGAACGTCAATTTTTTGAACGAAACTAGGTATTTCATCAACCAAAACATTATAAACAAACTTCACTCAAGATCGAACATTTTTAGAAACTACCGCCCAAATTTATGGTCCTTATACAGTTCTCAAGCATGTGGGATAGGTGGCCTATCAGTTAGCTTTTCCTAGTTCTTCTAAGCTCCACCCTGTTTTTCATGTCTCCTGCTTAAAGAATGTGATTGGAACTAAGTGAGAAACCCAAACCAGCCTTCCTAAGTTGGATGAAGAAGGATACATATGGTTTCATCCACAGGTAGTTTTGGACCAACATGAGTGTCATGTTAGTCAATGCACCATCAAGTAAGTGTTATTCTAGTGGAAATATACAACTCCAGAAGATGCCACCTAGGAGCCGACTAACATTCTGCAATAATTTCCTCATCTAAAGCCTTTAGGACAAGGATAATTTTAATGGGGAGGGCATGTTTGAGACCTAACCTACCCAACCCCTCAAGTGGGTAGAATAATATATTTCCATGTAATAAAGGTCAATATTAATAAGGCCTATAAATAAGGAGGAATAATTCAAATATAATAAGACCTAATAGAAGCTTTCTCTTCTAGAAGGATATTCCTCTATATTGTTCTTTTTGATAGATACATTTAGTATAAATAAGAGTAGAGGCTATGAGAATTTTTTTCTGGGATATTATTGTAATAGAACTTTTCTCTACTAGAGGTTGCCCCATTGAACAAGAGGCAAGTGAACATTGCTATCAGTAATCAAAGTGGTCTTTCTAGTGTTATTCTGTTATTATTTTGGTATTATTCTGGTTTCTCATTGTTGTTCTGCCATTTCTAGATAACATATATTTTTATTCTACATACTATTTTATATCTGGAATACTACAGTTTGTGCACACAATAATTTATTTTTCCATGTCAGACACTCTCAAAATTTGGGTAATTGTGAATCACTTTTTTATCTCTATAAATGATTTCTCGCATTCGTTTGTCCATTCAAATTAAATCCTTTCTTTTGTAGGGTTGTGATGGGATTTGTGATTCAATATAATCCTTCCAAAAATAGCCTATGGTAATGGATTTCTAGTCCCATAAAGATGCATACTTCTATACTTTCTTAGGGGATGTGGGAAGTTAATTATAGTTTTGATTTTACTATGGTCTACTCCAATACCTTCCCCAATGATGGTATTCCCTAGATAATGTATTTATTTATGAAATAAGGAACATTTAGACAAATTTCCATACAACACATGCTCTCTAACGCATTGAAGTACTAGTATTAGATGCTCATGATGCTCCTTTTCATTTGGGGAGTAAATGAGGATTTAATTTAGTAATACTTAGAAAAATGGTCCAAATACTTTCATAATACACTATTTACCAAGTTCATAAATGATGTTGGGGCATTGATCAACACAATTAGCACTATAATAAATTCATAATGATCAAGACTTGTTATGAATGTAGTGTTTGGTATATCTTCCCCACTGATGGTATTCCCTATATAATGGATCTATTTATGAAAGAAGTAACATTTAGACATATTTCCATACAATTTATTTTCTCTAAGGAATTGAAGTACTAGTATTAGGTGCTCATGACGCTCCTTCTCATTTTGGGAGTAAACGAGGATGTAATTTAGTAATACATAGACAAAATGGTCCAAATATTTTTAGAATACACTATTTATCAAGTTCATAAATGATTTTGGGGCATTGATCAACTAAATTAGTACTATGGTAAATTCATAGTGATCAGTCCTTGTTATGAATGTATTTTTGGTATATATTCCTCTTTAATTCTTAGATGATGGTATCCCAACTGCAAGTCAATCTTGGAAAATAATGAAGCTCCCCTCAGTTGATCAAAGAGGTAATAAATTTGAGACATGGGATATTTGTTTCTAATGTTTGCTTTGTTTAGATCACAATAATCAATACATAGTCTAATTTTTTCATCCCTATTACTCACAAATATCACTAGAGCTCCCCAAGGAAATACACTAGGATTGATTAGTCATCATTCAATAATTTCCTTGAGTTGCACACATAATTAATTAATTTATTGAATATTCATCTAATTTGGTGTTTTAGAAATGGGTTTTGTTTATGGTTTAAGGGAAATGGAGAAATCAAATTATCATATGCGAGCCAAGCCTGAAAACTCTAGGGGAAATGCATCCCCAAATTAATAGAGTATTGGATGAAACTTATAAGAATGGTTGTATTATTCACTGATCACTTCAACTACATAAATCCTATACACTTTCCTTTAACACTTTTTAACTTTATTGGACAAGATGAAGAATAAGGAACTTCTCGCTGAATATTTTCAATCACTACAGGCTCAACTTGTATATTTTGGAAAAGAAACTTATTTCTATAGAAATCTACTGGCATATATAGGATTCAAACTAGTCAAATTATATGATTAAATCATAGGTTCCTTGATTTGTGCTATTTAAATTCAATTTTTTCACACAACTCCCAATTTTGATGATACAATTCTTCACTAGTGGACCTATAGATTTATTAACATCAAATTCCATTCTACCATCCCAAAGTCATTTTTCTCATGAGATACCAATCCACATATAATTAGAGAAGAAAGGGAATAAAAATGTCACTGGCACTAGAATTGATTAACACATAAAGACAAATGTTTTTCATCTTACTAGCAAAATCCACCACTTTGGCCTGATGCTTGGCCTAGTGATCATGTATTGCAGCATGCATCTAATATTAGGATTATGGTTTTGATTTTACTTGACCCTCTCGTTGTTCAAGCCCATATTTATACTTTTGTCATTAACTTCTATAATGGCGTCACACAGATTCTCTGCATCCAATTTGTCCTTGACTTTGTATTTGAAATTGACCTCGACCAACATATATCCTACATCTACAACCTATTCCTCTTATGAAAGGTTGACCCATATATCCTCCAAAAGGTATACCATGAGTTAATCTAGCAACCCTATCTACATTTTTTTGTTTACTATAGAATCCATACCTATGTTTCCCATCTTTGATGAACCTATCTCTAGAGGGTTCTTTAAAGGACTCAAAATTCTTCAATTGGCCTTTCATATCAGTTATGTTTTGGGCATGTTCGATATAATTGTTGTTTCTACCATGGTGATGTGTTTCCACATGGTGAATTTAGCTCAAACAAAAGGAAGAATCCCATGAAAGAATATTTGAAATTTTCATTTATAATCTACCATATATTCCACATGTGAACTACTATGAATAATTATGATTCATAAGCTTCCATTGGTCAATCATTCTTCTTAACTGCATGGAAGACACCTACCTATTGGTGTTTGTATTTGTATAACAAGTATGGAGTGATAAGTTTTTCCTTCAACTTTTTCCAAGTAACTTGGAAGGGAGTGAATTGCAATTTATTCTCTTAATCTACCCACCACAACAAAGCTTTCCCTTTGATGAGACTCATTGTTATTTTTTCCTTTTCTGCAATATTGTATGTCTTAAATGTGAGTTTTATACTAACACCTATGACCCAAGTGTTGGGTATGTGTTATATTCTTTGCATGACCAAACCTAATGTCTATGTTGCACTGAGAGTAGGAGAGGGGGTTGAAAAGGGGGTGAGATCCCCCTTGCATGGGGGTTTAGGGGAAGCACCCCCGAAATTTTTTCTTCGATGGTTTTTGCATTTTTTTTTCATGGTTTTTAGGCACATGGTTTTCGTAGATGGTTTTCTAATTCCAGTAAAGGAATAAGTGTTGTTGACTAATCCAAGTCAATGGATTAGGGGTTTTGGATTATGCGGGATCCTATATTTATTTTATTTTAAACAATGAAGAGTGATGATGAATAAAATATTAGAGGTATGGATCTAAACATGTTGTTGGTTTTCCTGGTTTAGGTTTCTAGGGTAAAATGTCTGTGTAATGTGTGTGTGTGTGTGCCATTGTATTTTTTTAATTATTATTAAGAATCCATTTACACTAATTTATTATATTATACAAGGTTAAAATATACATTTGGTATCAGAGTTTTTATTGGATGCAAGGGGATACCTTTGTGGCTAAGGGTTTGGATTGGGTCTGTGATAAACCTTGTTACAATGGGAGCTCTGTAGTATGGATTCTTCAGGTGAAAATAAATGGCGAGTAGTTAAAAAATAGAGATTTAGAAATTTAACGAGAAATTTTTTGAGATGTGGAAACTCAAGATGGAAGAAATGATGGTGGATGAATATGAGTGGTTCATTGTGGTTCCAAGTATTTCACCTACAATAACATCATTAGAGGATTCGGAAAAGTTGGATCGAATGACGAAGAGAAAAATATCGTCTTGTCTTTCAGATTCAATATTGCTAAATGTGTTAGGGGAATTTACAACCAAATATTTATGGAATAAGTTAGGGGATTTATATCATTTTATGTCTCTATTAAATAAACAATTATTGTGGAATAAGTTGTACAACCTGAGGATGAAATATGGAGACTCGATGATAGAGCATCTAAACACCTTCAATATATTGGTAAGTCAACTATTATATGTTGAGATTAATATTTATCATGAACATAAGTGTATTTTTTTATTGTTCTATTTACCAAACTCAAGGGATGATATGGTTGTGTCCATAGGTAGTAATACGACTACTTTAAATTTTGATGACGTGGTCTCATCCTTGTTTTCGGAGAACATGAGATGAAAAAACATGGAAGGATGGAACATGGATTCCTTATTTGCAAGAGGATTCTCCCAGGAAAGAAATGTATATAAATCATCAAGTGGGATATCTAATTCTAACGGAAGATATAAATCTTCCAAAAAAATTGTAAAGGTATGCTAGAGAAGTGGAAAAGAAGGGAACTAGAAGAAATAATGTAGATCCAAAAGTGTTGAGAGAGGGAAGGGATATAAATATTCTCCTTATAAAGAAGTAAAAACCTATGCAAAAGAAGGAAGATATGTGTACTTGGATTCTTCAAGAACACATCCAGATCATGAGGCATGGTTGGTCAACTCAGGCACATCCTTTCATATGACTACTCATAGGGACTGGTTTTGAAAATATGAAAGGTATGATGGAGGTGATGTTTTCCTAAGTGATGAATCGACATCCAAAATCATATGATGAGGAAAATTCAAGTTGAATCTCATGGATGGAAGGATTGGAATAGTCCCTCGTGTTCTGCACATCCCAGGGTTGGCCATAAAGTTGATTTTTGTAAGCAAAATGGGTTATGCAAGTGTAAAATCAATGTTTGAGAAAGAAACCTACAAAATAGTTTGAACAGAAATGGTGTTGTTGAAGGGAGTTTGGATTGGAACCTTATATAAGCTACTGAGAAGAAATATTAGTGACAGTTTCAATAGTTCCATTATTCTCGAGATTGGAGATGAAGAAAAAACTCCTACAGTCTCTAAAGAAAATGCTATGTTATGGAATCAAAGAACGAGATATATCAAAGAGAAGGTCCTTCGAGTACTACATGTTAAATTTATTATTGAAGGTATGCATAACTACTCTCTATATTTTGATTTTTGTGAACATTTTGTATATGGGAAGTAGAATTGAGTAAGATTCCCCTTTGGTGCAATGAGGGAAGATGGAATTTTACATTTCATGAATAGTGATGTGTTTGGACCTGTGTCGGTTCCATCAATGGGAAAATCTGTGTACTATGTCTCATTTATATATGAATTCTCAAGGAATACATGCATTTATTTTCCTAGGAAGAAATGTGAAGTCTTTGACAAATTCAAAGAGTTTAAGGATCTTGTGGAGAATCAAGAACATAAATAGATTAAGGTGTTGAGGATGGATAATGCTGGAGAATTATGAACATAAATAGATTAAGGTGTTGAGGATGGATAATGCCGAGAATTATGCAAGTAAATGAATTCAAGAATTATCTAAGAAGTGGCAAAGATAGAAAGGTAGAAGAGTGAATCCATATAAACCCCGAAGAATGGAGTTTCAAAAGATGAATAGGACATTGATGGAAAAATCAAGATTCATGCTCAATGGTACGCTTAGATAGGAATTTTGGGTAGAGGCAATGTGTACTAGTACATACATTTGGTCAATTGATCAACCTCATCAACACTGTACGAAAAGACTCCACATGAGGTATGGACTGCACAAACACTCTCTCCCACATCTCATGGTATCTGGTTGTGATGCCTATGTTCACATTCCAAAGGGGAAAAAATGTAAGCTAGATAAAAGGTTGAAAAATGTATCTTATTCGGTGTAAAGATGGTATTAAAGGTTATAAGATTTGGAACATAGAAAATAAGAAGGTATTTTATAGTTGAGATGTGATATTTAGAGAAATCAAAGATCTTTTCAAACAAGAAGTCCTACCAATGACGGAAGAACCAGAGAAAATAGAGTTTGAATTAAAGGGCAATTAATCAAACTCTACATAAGAACATGAATATGAATAAGAATATCCTCATACTCTAGTAGTGAGGAGATTGGTTCGGGAAAGAAGACAATCAGAAATGTATACTCCATCTAATTTCCATTCAAATTTTTCTTTGTCTATTATTGATGATAATCCTAGAACTGTTAGGGAGGTAGTGGATTCAGAGGATGGAAAACTCTCGAAAAATTCAATGGTTAAAGAAATGGAATTCTTGGATAAGAATGAGGCTTGGGATCTAGTGGATTTGTTGACTAGAAGAAATCCCATTGGAAACAAATATGTGTTTAAGAAGAAGTTGAATGCATAAGGTAAAGTGGAGAAATAAAAAAGTCGATTAGTAGCAAAATATTATTCCCACATAGAGGGAATTGACTTTGGTGAAATTTTTTATCTCATTGCCAACCTAACTTCTATTAGATTTCTCTTATATGTTGTTGTTGTGTTTGATTTTTAAGTAGAATAGATGGATGTGAAGACATCATTCCTACATGGGGATTTGGAAGAAGAAATCTACATGAAACAACTAGAAGGATTTTTTGTGAAGGAAAGAAAGATCTAATGTGTAGGGTCAAAAATTCCATGTATGTGTTAAATAAATCACCAAGGATGTGGTATCAATATTTTGATACTTGCATGTTGGGACTTGGCTTCACAAGGAGCAAAGTTGATCATTGTGTGTATTTCAAATTAATTGGTGATCATCTCATTCATTTGGTCTTATATGTTAATGACATGTTGTTGATAGGAACTGACAAGGAGATTATCCAGGATGTGAAAACTCAGTTGTCCTCTAAATTTGACATAAAGGATCTAGGTGCTGCAAATTTCATTTTGGGCAAGTAAATTAAAAGACATAAGGAAAAGACAAAAATCTAGTTAAATTAGAGTAAATATGTTGAGAAAATATCGATGAGGCTTAATAAGAAGGAATGTAAATTGGTTAGGTTTTCTATTCCTATAGGTGTAAAGTTATCAGTGAATCAGTTTCCTAAGACTAAAGAAGAGGAAAAGGACATGCCCCATGTTTTTTAGGCTAGTGTGATTGGCAGTTTGATGTATGCAATGGTTTGTACTTGACCGAACATTGCACATGCACTGGGATTTTTGAGAAGGTATATGAAAAAACTAGGGAAAGAGAATTTGACAACAATAAAGAGAGTTTTTAGGTATTTGTGTGGCACTACTAGTTGTTTATTGCCCTACCAATGAAGACTAGAACTAGACAGAGTGTTTCACATACATGGGTTTGTTTATGTAGACTAGGCTGGAGATATGGGTTTCAAAAGATCTACAAGTGGGTATGTATTTAACCTCTTTGGAGGAGAAATCATTTGCATGAGATAAAGACAATATGTATTGGAAATCTCAACTACAAAAGTTGAATACATGAAAACGACTCATGCAAGAAAGGAATCAGTATGGTTACAAAAATTGTGTTTGAGTATTGGGTTGGTACAACAAGATGTATGCAAATATTTTGAAATTCAAAGTGATATATTCCTTGCCAAGAACCCATCTTATCATTCAAAGACAAAGCATATTGATGTCCAGGATTAGTTTATGAGAGACATGGTTGAAGAAAATAAGGTGTTGTTGATGAAGGTGGACACTTTGAAGAATTATTTTATCGTTGGTTTTTGAAAACATTTTGAAAAACAAAATTTGGGTGGTTTTTTAATCTATTTTTATTTATGTTTCGAAACATGGTTTTCATCGGTGGTTTTCTAATTCTGGTAAGGGAACATGGGTACTCTTTAAATTTGCAATATGAATCTTTGTTTGAGATTTCTTTCAACCCTTAGGGACCATGGGTACTCTTGAAATTTGTAAGACAGATTCTCAATTGTATGTTTTCAGATTTTTATGGATAAAGCTTCGTATTATTTTTCAATGTTAAGTGAGAAATCAAAGTTTTATTCTCATATTATATGTGTTTGTGCAACTTATCTGTTTCGTGTACTTTCTATCCCATATGTCTCTAAATTTGCAAACCTATCTTATGTGTTTTGGGATTCAATAATCAAGATATTAAATTTCATGGTATTATGCATATTGATAATAAACCATGTGTGTGGATATGTGTAATATAATTCATTCCCTACCACTAATATGAAATCAAAGAAGAGGGGCAAGAATAAGAGAAGGCACATCCTATGGTGGGGATATAAGTGTTGAATCTTCCTTCCTCACATGTCACTACCTCTAATGCACTCCACCTACAGTTTTCATAGTTTCCCATGTTGACTCAAGCCTATGTTGGGTCATGTGTATTTAAACCAGAGTAGTCATAAGGATGTCCTTAACACCTATGGACATTTACAAAATTGCACATGAATGACAAGTGATCTAAGTATTGAAAAACTTCACTAAATATTTATAAATCCAAACCATACTCGATTCTCCTTATAACTGCCACAAATTAGATCTAGACATATATCATCTCCCTAGGATGGCTCCACAAATGATCTAGGCATAATATTTCACTCTAAATGATATGATGGGGTGTCCTCAAAGATATTGTTTTCCCTTACATTAATTCTACATCCAAATAATAAAATAAAATATGATTATATGCAACCTCAAACAAAGATTCATATTACAATAATCAATCTATTGCATGAATACCATTAAGTATCAAATAATTTATTTATCCCATGAATACCATTAAGTATCCAAAATACATTAAGTTATTAATATCTCATAACAACTCATTAAATACCATTAATATCCTTCCAAACAATATAACACAAAAGTTAACAAAACATAAGATAATGTTTCTTTGTTAATTTATAGTAATAATAGTACATATACATTATACTATTGATATCTCATCACAATTCATTAAAGACCATTAATATCCTTTTAGACAATATAACACAAAAGGTAACATAACATATGATATTGTTGTCTTGTTAATTTTACAATAATACTACATTTACTATAAAACTGATTTATATAAATGTACTATTAATTTATAGATTTTAGTTATCAAAATATATGATATTGTTGCCCTATAAATTTCCAATAATAATACATTTATTATTATATAAATGTATCATTAGTTTATAAATTTTAGTTAACAAAATATATGATATTGTTGCTTTGTTAATTTACACTAATAATACATTCACTATAAAACTAGTTTATAATTTTTTATATAAATTAACATTATATTTATTATAAAACTTGTTTAAATTTTTATATAACTTTACAATACATTTGTACTTGTTTAAATTTTTATATAAATTAAGATTACATTTACTATAAAACTTGTTTATATAAATTTATACTAATATTCAACTAGTTTCAACTAACTTTTGAAAATAAAGTGATCATTCTTCATGGCATGGACTTCCAATTAATTTGTATAATATAGCATCTACCAAAACAAAGGGTGGAAATTTTAAATTAATTTCTAACTTTTGAAAATAAAGTGGTCATTCTTCATGGCATGGATTTTCCCATTAATTTGTATAATATAGCATCTACCAAAACAAAGGGTGGAAAGTTTAAATTAATTTCTAAATCGTAAATATTAAAATAAAGGTAGAAAGTTTAAAATAATTTTTAAATAATAAATAATAAAATAGGAAGACTAGAAATTCTACCAAGATTTTCATATAGATGGTTTTAGTGGTAAATTGATAATACTTTCATGTTCTTTTGATGGGATTCATATACATGACATGATTTTGATATAGATGGTTTTAGTGGTAAATTGATAATAGTTTCATGTTCTTTTGTTGCAATATGCATACATTTACATTATTCTTTAAAGATGAATAATTTTCAAATAAATTGTTTGTATTTTTAAATTTATAAACAAATTTTAATATTTTTAAATTTATATAAAATTGAAAATATTTTTAAATTTACATAAAAATTGATAATTGATTATGTATATTATTTTTTATGAATTCTAGAAAAATATAAAGCAAATATAAAAGAATTTAAAGGAAATATGTTTTATCTCATCCTCTTCTTAAAGGAAAGCCTTTTCTCATTAAGATCACGGCTATGACTAGATATCTAATGTATAAATACAACTTAAACAACATGGAAGACAAGAGGCTTCTTAAAATTGTTTCAAAATCTAGTGGCAACAAGCATCAACCAAGATGGCATAAATATGCCCACTTATGTCCACTCTTAGCTAAGTTGTTAGGGAATGATGAAAAACATCATTTTCCAAATAAGGATACTATTAAAAATACAATCAAATCAAAATTTAAGGAGAAAATGTGGTGTGATAAAGAGTTAAAGGAAAAAAGAAAATTAAGGTATTATATGTAATCAACCTTAATCTAGAAGATCAAAATTATCTCTATGTTTTGACATGTGTAAAGAAAAAAATAAGTAGATAAGATAAGAACAAATTTTCATGAGCTCCATAGTGAAATTGAAGATTGAAGATGAAAATCATTTTTTCTTAGATTATCCAACCTAGATTAGATCTCAATTTCAAAATATTTGTCACACTACCAACCTTCCTAACTTTTTAACTCAACAAAACTATGGTTATCTTAATGTTTTTCTAGCACAGAAACAAAATTCTAAGGAATTGCAAGTCGTCGTCGTCATCCTCATTTTTCTAGCACAGAAACAAAATTCTAAAGAATTGCAAGTCGTCATCGTCGTCGTTGTCGCCATCATCATCGTCGTCGTCATCATCGTCATCGTCGTTGTCATCATCATCATCATCATAATCATACCAATCTTTCCATACAAGGAAGCTAATGAAGATGGCAATAAGCTGTTAGTTTGCTTGATCGCTCTCTATAAGATTTGTATTATAGAACCAATCATCATCATCATCGTACCAATCTTTCCATACAAGGAAGCTAATGAAGATGGCAATAAGCTGTTAGTTTGCTTGATCGCTCTCTATAGGATTTGTATTGTGGAACCAATCACTTTCATGTATTGAAGAAGTGCTGGTTGCTATTATTAGTTGTTTATATGCTAATGTTCAACAATTGTCAAGCAATGCTTCCTAAGTTTCTACAGTTCTCATTGTGTCTGGTAGGAGCTGGTGCCATTTTACATTGTGTTTGGTAGATGAGTACGAATTATCCAACAATGCGTCCTAAGCCTCTACACTTCTCATTGAGTCTGGTAGGAGCTGGTGCCATTTTACAGCTGGTGCCATCCAACAATCCTTCCTATGTTTCTACACCTCTCATTGAGTCCGGTAGGAGCTGGTGCCATTTTACAGTGTGTTTGATAAATGAGTACGAATATATTCAAGGAAAATTAGTGAAACAAATAAGATTAGTAGATAGGAATTTAGTAACTGACACGACACGTCAATCATGTATGGCGATACGCGGATAGGCTTGTCATTCCCAATAAAAAAAAATTGATTCCGTGATGGAAAGGAATGCAAAAGAGTGTGAATAAAAAACGCATTATCTAAAACGGTAAAATTCAAGAGCGGGAATTGTTTCAGGAAGTATAATGTTTTTCTGAAGTTTTAGGTATAAAATTCTTCTGTTACGACAGCGATTTTAAATCTTTAAACTATGTTGAGTATCGAAATTTTTCTGAACAAGAATTATACCTTTGGAATTTTAACCCATCAATCTATATCGAGCATCCTAAATTTATCTCAAATTACTACTTAAAGTTGCGCCAAAAGAATTGTTTTAGATAATCCATGGTAACGAAATCGTGCCAAAAAAAAATGTTGTAGATAATCCATGGTAACGAATAGTTTGGAATTGACATCATGGAAGGTAACGCGCCTTTTGCAAGCTTTTTTTAAAGAAAAAATTTTCTCAAATTCATATAGGGTATAAATTCATTTACATTAAGCTGCAATATGCTGAAAACATGATCAGTGCGCTAGCATGAATGGACCATTACAACCAAACAACAGTGATTTGAAGAAACAGAACCAAGAAAAGCAATAGCAAGAAGAAGGCAGGAAGAAGAAGCGAGCAAATAGCTTGCAAATTTGTCAACTATCCACTTTAAGAGGATCTGCCATCATACTTCAAAGATATTAATATAGGAGATGGGACTCTCTTTCCCACTATCACAGTGGTAGACCGAGAGTCTCCCCACCACTTCGTTTAGATCCCTCTTTGAGAGAGCATTCGCCTCTCTATTGTGAGTTCTGGAAATGTGATGAAAGTTGATATCGGTGAAGTTTTTGGACAGATCCTGCGTTTTTTTCTTCCAACACTCAATATTGACTGAATGAAGCTTGTTTTTAAGATTTATCCAGTTGATAATAACTCTCGAGTTACCAAGGACCAGTAAGTGGTTGATTGACCAAAAAGATGCTAGAGTGAGGGAAGCCCATAAACCCATAAGTTCATCTTTTGTATTTGTACCCGCTCCACAATTGATGAACCACTTTGTGATCCTCGACGGATGGGTTTTGAAGGTGCCTCCAGCACCACAACATAAGCCGTTTGACTGTGCAGCGCCGTCAAAACATGCTAAAGTGTAACCTTCAGCCAGCTTAATCTCACAAGCTTTGTAGGGGAGGGATTTAATAGAAGACGGTTGCCAGGAGAAGGAAGCCAATACTCTCTGAACTACAACAAGAGAGGAGGGAGGGCGATCGTCAAAAATCACTTTGTTTCGTTCTATCCAAATCTGCCAGCAGGCATGAGCAACCAAACAAAGCGGTGCAGATTTTTCAGTGGACCACAAAGAAAAACAATCTGAGATGGTGGAGCTGATCTAGGAGAAATTTTGAGAAAAATGTTGAAATAGTCGATGCTAGACAGCCTTTGTAAATTCACAATGTATAAGGATGTGTTGAATGTCTTCAGAGGATCGGTTGCAAAGAAGACAGATCAGAGGGCCCTCCCAACCTCTCTTACGGAGCACCTCCCAGGTGAGAATTTTCTCTTTTGCAGAGAGCCAGATGAAGAGTTTGTATTTGAGTGGAATCGACCACTTCCTCAGTCGATGTAGCCACAAGTTGTCAGCACCGAGGTCCAGTGGTTGCAGGAGGGAAGCGTAGAGATTTTTGACAGTAATGATACCTGTGGCATCTCCTCCAGCCCAAAGAATTGAGTCCAACTCATTATTAAGAGAGATTCTGACACTTCTAAGAGCGATCGTAAAGGAGTCCCAGTCGGTGGAATTCAATCCACTTAAGTGCAAATCGCCACTGCCCATCCAGTTGTTCGAAAGAGGGAGGACGCAGGTCGAACTTCTCACCTGCGCCAAACACAAGAGGTTTAAGGAACAAAGTTGCGATCTCAGATTTGGAGAGAGAATCGATTGTTCCTCCAGCCTGAGGATTTTGTCCCTTCCAATTAAAATATCAGTACACGATCCTAGCTTCCAATGGAGCCAATGAAGGATCACCGGAGAGGAAGAGATCAGAACCTTCCAAAAAGATGATGCCCTCTTCTGCAATAGAGATGGATTTCGTAACCAGGTGAGAAGAGGCAAGGATCCCAGGTATTTGTCCATTATAATTCGATGCCAAATGTTGTCATGCGAGACCACTCTCCAAAAGGAACTAGCCAGAAGGGCCGTGTTGAAAGTGGAAAGATTCTTGAGTCCCCAACCCCCTACGCTTCGAGGTTTTGACAGTAATTCCCAGCTGCAAAGATGGAAGCGGTGCTTACCTACTTGGCCATTCCACAGGAAATTAAAAGAGAGTCTTCGAAGAATATTTATGATCTTATTGGGGATCCACTCCAGAGTCATCCAGAAAACAACGAGGCTTTCCAGCACCGATTTGACCAGTGTAAAGTGCCCACCCAGTGACAACCACTTATTACACGAAAAGCCAATTCTCCTTTCAAAAATTGCCATGAGCCAACGCCAATCTACAAAAGAGGAGGCTCTCGGTTTTAGCTGGTATCCGAGGTATCTGAATCCTTTACTCAGATCAATAAAGGAGAAGGGGATGGAGTCTTTGAGGAGAATGAGCTCAGCTTCATTTAGCCCCCAAAAATGGACAGTGGATTTAGAATGATTGATGGACAGACCCGAAACAGAACAGAAGAGCTGTAGCAAGTCCAGGATCACTAGCCACTCCGAGAGATATGCTTTTGTCATTAGGAGGACATCATCAACAAACATAAGATGAACAATCTTTAAGAACTTTGAAACCTTTATACCAGAAATGTGGTGTTCGGAGATGCTTTTAGAGAGGAGAAGGCTAAGGCCTTCCATTATCAAGATAAAGAGGTAAGGAGAGAGTGGGCATCCCTGACGGAGCCCCCTCTCACTTTTGAAAAAACTTGTCGCCTCTCCATTAATCATCACAGCAAAATTAGCACTAGTGACACAGGACAGAATTCAATCGGTAAACTTGTCTCCAAACCCCACTGTGTGTAAGATTAGCCTCAAAAACTCCCAATCAATGTTGTCAAACACTTTTTTGAGGTTGAGCTTCATGACCAACGCCTTTATATTTTTCTATTTGATGTTGTGGATGCTGTTGTGGGCTGCTCCAATAGCATCATGAATTCTTCTGCCCTTCAAAAATCCCAATTGTTCCGCTGAAAGACTTCTTTGAAGAATCGTCTTGATCCAGTTAGAGATAACTTTTGAAATTGCCTTATAGATGAGGTTGCACAGTGAGATCGGTTGGTAGTCATTGAAGGAGACCGAGTTGTTTTCTTTTGGAATTAAGACCAGAAAGGTGGAATTAAGGCTTCCAAAAATCTTTCCTTTTATACGAGAATCCTCCACCATCTGGAGGAGATCCATTCCTATGAGATCAAAAAAGAAAATGAAGAACTCGGTCATCCAGCCATCAGGACCTAGGTTCCTCTCTTTTTTGAAGTGAATCAGAATCTCTTTAAGCTCCGACATAGTGACAGGTTTGTAGAGGTCAGTAGCCTCAACTACAGAAACCAACTGTGGGAAAAGACTGGTAGTAATACATTTCTCATGGAGATTGTGATTGTTGTTGGCTTTGAACAGTTGCTCAAAATGCGATACAACCTCGTCTTTGATTGCTTCCTATCCATGAAGAAGCTCAGCGCGTTCTCTTTCAATTGACCATATAAACTTTTTGTTTCTGTTGTAGCTTGCCACTTTGTGGAAAAATTTTGAATTCGAATCTCCAATTTTTAACCAGATAGCTCTGTTGCGAAGTCTCTAGGAGTTTTCCTCCTCACAAAGAATGGAGGCTCTCCTACTCTCAAGCGCCTTTAGACTAGCAGATTCCTCCACAGATAGGACATATGTAGTTGATTTATTTATGTGTTGAATAATCTCGGTCTCTAGATTATTTAACAAGGACGTCTCTACTGTCTTTTTAGCTTTAAACCAAGTTTTAGATTTAGATTTAAGTACCTTAAGTTTCCAAATGATTCGTAGATGAGGGTTTTCTTCACATAGGAAGCAAGGGTCCATCTAGACAATTTGGACTAAAGCGGAGTAGTCAGCAATCGACAACCAGTGGTGGTTGAACTTGAACGGGAATGAACTGAGCAGAGGGGGAAGTTTCAGTTGAAGGAGGATGGGAGCATGATCGAAAATGAAGGGGAGTTCCACCTACGAGGTTGAAAATCCTGTAGAGGTGAAAAAACCATCAGAAACTAAAAAACGATCCAGATGTCTGGCAATTGCTTCAGATCCGGACCACCCATTTCGCCAAGTAGGGACCAGACGGGTCGGCAAGACATTGATCAGGTTTTGAGAGGCAAAGAGATCTTTGTAGAAAGCTTCATTTGAACCAGACGAGAAGGATCCTCCCCAATGTTCGTCTGCAGATAGAATGATGTTTAGATCACCGCCAACAATAAGGTTCGGAATGGAAAGTAGACCGTTGTTTGCTAGAGGAGTCCAAAACTGCGATCTGTCCAAACAGGGGCCGTAGACATTTAGAAACACCAACTCTTGATTGGTAGCTAAGCATCGGCCTACCAACAGAATGCCTCCGCTCGTCAGGAAGGGTCTCAAATCAAACAGACCGAGGTCCCATGCCACCAACAAACCACTGGAGTTTCCAATGGAGTTAACAGCCGCTGTAACCCAAGATGAGCGAAATTGATGCACGAAGTCTCTGGACTTTTGATCGGTCAAGAGGGTCTCTTGGAGAAAGATGATATTAGGCTTCGAGTGCTCTAGCAGTCTTCAAAAGGAAGCAGCCTTGAGGGTGCCTCCAATCCCTCGTATATTTAAGGAGAGCACAATCATCACTTGGATTGTGCCAAGGCCTTCATAGCTCTAAGGGCCTTTCCATCCTGATAGGGAATGATAGAAACAGTTTGTTGAGAACTCAAAAGCTCATTTTTCTTTCTGGAACTTCGCGTCTGGAGAGGGGAGAGTTCAACACCAATACCTCGCGACCATGTAAAGTCTTTGACATCGTTTCCAGAGTGTTGAGAAGAAGAAGTGCCAGCCTTTGAAGAGGGAACGATGAGCTCCTTACCTCGATAGATAGGTAACTAAGAAGTGTTGTCTGGGAGAAAAGGAAGAGAGGAAGAGGAGTTCAACGTAGCCAAGAGGTTTTCTTCGTCTTCCTCAAGCTGTCTATATCCTGGAAGAACAGTTGGGGATCCTTTCGTTTCAATAGAGAAGGAAGGAAGACTGGACATCTTAGCCGGATGAGATGGAGGAAGGGGGAGCGAAAGGGAGGAATAGGTAGGGAGAACTGAAGGGTCAACACTAGTCGGAAGGGAGCCGACTACAGAGGGAGAAAAAGAAGAGGGTGGTTGTGGCGTCTCAACTTCTGGAAGGGGAAGCTTAGTACAAAAGGAAGAAGAGAGCCAATGGGAGCTATTGATGGATTCCTTCTCTGCAGTAGAAAGGGATTTAAAAAGAAGAGGGAAAAGCTGATTCAACTTAGACGTCAGAGTTTCTGCTTGTCCAGGTAAGGGAGGGGAGGGAGGTTCAGGGGGAGTATCCAAGAAAGTAAGGGATGGATCTTCATCCATATAGTTGGAAGGGTTTAGGTGCAGGTCGGCATCATCAGAAGGGTCTATCAAAGACTTATCAGGGCATGATCGGCGAAGATGGCCAGTTTCACGGCATCCGCTGTAGCGGAAAGGGAGTCCAAGATAGTCCAGGGTCTGTAATAATTTCCGTCCTCTCCAATCGATCTCAATGGTTTCCGGAAAACCAGTAGTTATGTCCATCTCGACCAGAACTCTGCCCATTTTCCTCAAAGGACTACTGAGTGACTGTGCATCAAAAGCGATGAACTTGCCCATGGAATCGCCTATAGCTCTAATGGCTCCTTCATTCCAGAGATGAATTGGAAGACCCGGGAGAAGCACCCAAAGGTGTCTGAGCTGAAAGAAGTCAGTGCCGGGGTTGAAAGCCATTCGGCAATGCTTGAGCATGAGGCTCCTTCCACCGAAGACCCACAATGTATTTAGTAACAGTGATGCATCCTCTGTAGACTTACAGTAGAAGCAGAGCCATCATTTTTTGAGATAAAGGACCTCCGGGGAATAGCCTAAGAGAGGAAACCAATGAATCTTTATCCAGTCCTCTAGAGGTTGAGTGCTTAAAATTTTGTAAGAGATACGACCCACCAGAGCACAGATGGACATTTTGCAAAGGTCTTCTAAGCCCACTCCATCGCCCAACACCATACGCTTTGTTCTTCTGTTTGATTTCCACTCCTTGCGACCGTAGGAGGTAGCTCGGTGAGAGGAAGAAGGGGCTCTTTGAACGTCTGGAAAGGTAGGGCGGCTAGCGCAATCATGAGGTAAAGAAGTGTTGAAAGCAGGGAGGGCCTGTCAAGGACAGGAGGAGCGGCTTCCGAAGCAATGGCTTCTATCAGTGGATGAGAGACTAGTGCAACAGGGAAATCGGCGGGAACAAAAAAGCTGTTTGAAATGGAGGGCTTGGAGGGAAACTTCAGCAGCTTATTTTCGAGGGAGTCCACTTTTTCAAAAAGACCCACCTGTCTCCAAATAATTTCGTCGGAAGGGTGCATGAGATTGTTTGACTGTGAGTCCATTATAGATAATGGCTGAGAGACCATTGCAGGCCCACTAGTAAATAATCAAAGCAGCGAAAAATGAGAGTGCGGGCCAGTGGGAGGAACGAAAAGGAAGACAAGTTGTTGTGTATCAATTGTTGGTCAGGAAAGACTGTGCCTATCAAAGATAAAATACCAAACCCTGTATGCCGGTATCTGGACAAGAAGACAGAAACCGAGACAGAGTAGGACAGTCCCAACGCACTAAAATCCGGAACAGACCAGAGCTGTGGAGTGTAAAGAGTCACTGAAAATGCTATTTAGAAAATCAAAAGTCCTGCACCCAAGAGATGGTCTCCAGGGAAAGACTAAAGGGTCCCAGAAAATCAGGAGAAGACTGTGAGGTGGGTTCCTGGTTCGCCTCCAGGGTCGCCTCCAAGTTCGTTCTCC
>SNQJ01S0056619.1:26606-39237 GCA_010110895.2 Picea sitchensis | reverse complement strand
GCCAAAATGGCTAGAAAACTGTTTTGAGCCATTTGGAAAAGATGGGTGGCCCCCGATATCCACCTGGATCACATCGGGCCCTGGGCTCCTCTCTTTTTTGAAGTGAATCAGAATCTCTTTAAGCTCTGACATAGTGACAGGTTTGTAGAGGTTAGTAGCTTCAACTACAGAAACCAACTGTGGGAAAAGGCTGGCAGTACTACATTTCTCATGGAGATTGTGATTGTTGTTGGCTTTGAACAGTTGTTCAAAATGTGATACAGCCTCGTCTTTGATTGCTTCCTGTCCATGAAGAATCCCAGCGCATTCGCTTTCAATTGACCATATAAACTTTTTGTTTATGTTGTAGCTTGCCACTTTGTGGAAAAATTTTGAATTCGAATCTCCACTTTCTAACCAGGTAGCTCTGTTGCGAAGTCTCTAGCAGTTTTCCTCCTCACAAAGAATGGAGGCTCTCCTACTCTCAAGCGCCTTTAGACTAGTAGATTCCTCCATAGATAGGACATATGTAGTTGATTTATTTATGTGTTGAATAATCTCGGTCTCCAGATTATTTAACAAGGACGTCTCTGCTATCTTTTTAGCTTTAAACCAAGTTTTAGATTGAGATTTAAGTACCTTAAGTTTCCAAACGATTCGTAGCTGAGGGTTTTCTTCACACAGGAAGCAAGGGTCCGTCTAGACAATTTCGACTAAAGCGGAGTAGTCAGCAATCGACAGCCAGTGGTGGTTGAACTTGAACAGGAATGAATTGAGCAGAGGGGGAAGTTTCAGTTGAAGGAGGATGGGAGCATGATTGAAAATGAAGGGGAGTTCCACCTACGAGGTTGAAAATCCTGTAGAAGTCAAAAAACCATCAAAAACTAAAAAACGATCCAGATGTCTGGCAATTGCTTCAGATTCGGACCACCCATTTCGCCAAGTAGGGACCAGACAGGTCGGCAAGACATCGATCAGGTTTTGAGAGGCAAAGAGATCTCTCTAGAGAGCTTCATTTGAACCAGACGAGAAGGATCCTCCCCAGTATTCGTCTGCAGATAGAATGATGTTTAGATCACTGCCAAGAATAAGGTTCAGAATGGAAGGTAGACCGTTGTTTGCTAGAGGAGTCCAGAACTACGATCTGTCCAGACAGGGGTCGTAGACATTTAGAAACACCAACTCTTGATTGGTAGCTAAGCATCAGCCTACCAACATAATGCCTCCGCTCGTCAGGAAGGGTCTCAAATCAAACAGACCAGGGTCCCATGCCACCAGTAGGCCACTGGAGTTTCCAATGGAGTTAACAACCACTATGACCCAAGATGAGCGAAATTGATGCACGAAGTCTCTGGACTTTTGATCGGTCGAGAGGGTCTCTTGGAGAAAGATGATATTAGGCTTCGAGCGCTCTAGCAGTCTTCGAAAGGAGGCAGCCTTGAGGGTGCCTCCAATCCATCGTATATTTAAGGAGAGCACAATCATCACTTGGATTGTGCCAAGGCCTTTCCATCCTGACAGGGAATGAAAGAAACAGTTTGCTGAGAACTCAAAAGCTCCTTTTTCTTTCTGGAACTTCGCATATGGAGAGGGGAGAGTTTAACACCAATACCTCGCGACCATGTAAAGGCTTTAACATCTTTTCTAGAGTGTTGAGAAGAAGAAGTGCCAGCCTCCAAAGAGGGAACAATGAGCTCCTTACCTCGATAGATAGGTAACTGAGAAGTGTTGTCCGGGAGAAAAGGAAAAGAGGAAGAGGAGTTCAGCGTAGCTAAGAGGTTTTCTTCGTCTTCCTCAAGCTGTCTATATCCTGGAAGAATAGCTGGGAATCCTTCCGTTTCAATAGAGAAGGAAGGAAGACTGGACAGCTTGGCCGGATGAGATGGAGGAAGGGGGAGCGAAAGGGGGGAAGAGGCAGGGAGAACTGAAGGGTCAACACTAGTTGGAAGGGAGCCGACTGCAGAGGGTGAAAAAGAAGAGGGTGGTTGTGGCGTCTCAACTTTTGGAAGGGGAAGCTTAGTACAAAAGGAAGAAGAGAGCCAATGGGAGCTATTGATGGATTCCTTCTCTGCAGCAGAAAGGGATTTAAAAAGAAGAGGGCAAAGCTGATTCAACTTAGACGTCAGAGTTTCTGCTTGTCCAGGTAAGGGAGGGGGTAGCGGAAAGGGAGTCCAAGATAGTCTAGGGTCTGTAATAATTTATGTCCTCTCCAATCGATCTCAATGGTTTCCGGCAAACCAGTAGTTATGTCCATCTCAACCAGAACTCCGCCCATTTTCCTCAAAGGACTACTGAGTGATTGTGCGTCAAAAGAGATGAACTTGCCCATGGAATCGCCTATATCTCTAATGGCTCCTTCATTCCAGAGATGAAGTGGAAGACCTGGGAGAAGCACCCAAAGGTGTCTGAGCTGAAAGAAGTCAGTGCCAAGGTTGAAAGCCATTCGCCAACGCTTGAGCGTGAGGCTGCTTCCACCGAAGACCCACAATGTATTTAGTAACAGTGATGCATCCTCTGGAGACTTACAGTAGAAGCAGAGCCATCCTTTTTTGCGATAAAGGACCTCTAGGGAATAGCCTAAGAGAGGAAACCAATGAATCTTTATCCAGTCCTCTAGAGGTTGAGTGCTTAAACTTTTGTAGGAGATACGACCCATCAGAGCACAGATGGACATTTTGCAAAGGTCTTCTAAGCCCACTCTATCGCCCAACACCATACGCTTTGTTCTTCTGTTTGATTTCCACTCCTTACGACCGTAGGAGGCAACTCGGTGAGAGGAAGAAGGGGCTCTTTGAACGTCTGGAAAGGTAGGGCGGCTAGTTCAATCATGAGGTAAAGAAGTGTTGAAAGCAGGTAGGGCCTGTCAAGGACAGGAGGAGTGGCTTCCGGAGCAATGGCTTCTGTCAATGGAGGAGAGATTAGTCCAACAGGGAAATCGGCGGGAACAGAAAAGCTGTTTGAAATGGAGGGCTTGGAGGGAAACTTCAGCAGCTTATTTTCGAGGGAGTCCACTTTTTCAAAAAAAACCCACCTGTTTCCAGATAATTTCGTCGAAAGGGTGCATGAGATTGTTTGACTGTGAGTCCATTATAAATAATGGCTGAGAGACCACTGCAGGCCCACTAGTAAATAATCAAAGCAGCGAAAAAGGAGAGTGCGGGCCAGTGGGAGGAACGAAAAGGAAGACAAGTTGTTGTGTATCAGTTGTTGGTCAGGAAAGACTGTGCCTATCAAAGATAAAATACCAAACCCTGTATGCCGGTATCTGGACAAGAAGACAAAAACCGAGACAGAGTAGGACAGTCCCAACGCACTAAAATCCGGAACAGACCAGAGCTGTGGAGTGTAAAGAGTCCCTGAAAATGCTATTTAGAAAATCAAAAGTCCTGCACCCAAGAGATGGTCTCCAGGGAAAGACTAAAGGGTCCCAGAAAATCAGGAGAAGACTGTGAGGTGGGTTCCTGGTTCGCCTCCAGGGTCGCCTCCAAGTTCGYTCTCCATAGCTATCATTCTGGAAACCATGTTTATTTGAACGTGAAAATCAGGAGAAGACTGTGAGGTGGGTTCCTGGTTCGCCTCCAGGGCCGCCTCCAAGTTCGCTCTCAATTGTCAAGTTTGTTGATCACTTCATTGTTGACAACAGCTGAAGTTTCGTTCTCTGATAAATTAAATCATATTGTAGAGGTACGTTCAACAATCCAAATTACCATAAGTCCACTGCAAAGAATCCATATACTTAACCATTATAGCACCATTAAATCGGAACAGAGCGGAGCGGGGTAAATATTTCGAACTTTGAAGGAATTTAAAAATCGCAGCTGTTGAAGATGGAATTTTAAAATCGAGGCTGTTGAAGGTGATATTCCGACAGAGAGCAGTAAATTTGAGCTATGCTTGACTTGTCGTCTCTCACACATTGAGAAGTTAAATTCTCAAGCTCTGAGCTGAGAAATTTTGTTCTCTTAAAACATATTTGAGTTGTGTAAATTTACGCTAGAAAACAGTTTAAGTTAAGTGCAGCATTTTCTGAAGGATTTTTCTTAAATCTGCATGATTGGCTATGGTTGAGGAAAATCTGTCTTATGTTTGGAGTTTGATGCAACGAACGGCATTCGAAGCATTTTCATCATTAAGGCAAGCGGGACTGTTGAGGAATTCCGTTGAGTAAAATTTTTAAACCATTACTTATATATGCCCTGCTGCAGGAAAACTTCACCTGCAAGGTACGTAAAACTCAATCAATGCTCAACATCTTCAATTTTTTTGTGTGGAAGGTGAAAGGAGTTTGGCCATTCACAGCAGGGCAAGCACCGAATAAGAATTATACATATTTAAATGCATGAAAAGGAATTTAAAATCTTTAAATTTATGAATGAGGATCTGAAATCTTGATTTTTTTTAATCTACGAGGCAAAAATTGAAAGTAATATTTTAGCTTTTATCCAATAAAGAATAGGCTGCCCATTGGTTGAATCCGGATTTCAGAAACTAGAAGCTATCCTCAGAAAATAGTTGAATCTTGAAAAGTTGGAGGAGAACAACATGCAAAATCTGAAAAGGAATTTTGAACATGTGTTTTTTATTTGTTAGAATGGCGAGCAACGATGATCTAAATATGGTGTACTTAGAGTAAAATAATTGGCATTTTTCGTTCCTGTGCAAGATCAAGCAAGCCACCTGCACAGGCTGTTATGCTGTCTCCCAAAGGCTTGGACAATTTATTTCAATCTTTGATAGGGATTATTTGGACAATTTATTTCAATCTTTGATAGGGATTATTTTCGGAACTAAATGAAAGCATTGATATTATAATGAAATACACATAAAAATTGTTAGAAAAAGAGTAATACAACAATACATGATTTCTATTAATGAAAAAAATGTACACACATTGTAGAAATATAAAGTGTAATAATTTAGCTTTTATCCAATAAAAAATAGGTTGGTCATTGGTTGCATCTTGACTTCAGAGACCAAGAACTATTCCAAGAAAATAGTTGAATCTTGAATAGTTGGAGGAGAATAACAAGCAAGATTTGAAAATGAATTTTTAACATGTGATCTTTATTTGTTACAATGACAAGCAACGATGATTTAAATATGGTGTACTTACAGTAAAATATTTGGCATTTTTCGTTCCTGTGCAAGATCAAGCAAGCCGCCACCTGCACAGGGTCTTATGCTCTCTCTGAGAGGCTCTAACAATTTATTTCAATCTTTGATCTGGATTATTTTTGGAACAAAATGAAAGCAGAGATATTACAATGAAATACACATAAATTTCTATTAATGAAAGAATTGTAAAGTCCCAGACTTGCTAGAATGGTGGCAGCTTTATCTCTGAGAAGATATGTAACGACTACGCTCATTCTCAAAAAGATGATTACAATGATGCTCTTTGAAGGGGTTTTTATGATAAACATGAATGCCAAAACCCTAGACATCCAGGAACCTAACCGTAGGAGAAGAAGCACCAAAAGTCATGTGGGCCCAATTGAGGTAAGTTAGTACATTAACTTATCAGGGTCATGACTTTTGCATACAATATTCGTTTTAGGCACGTGATAGTCCATAGGAAAGGTATTTTTGAGAACTACGCATTATGTCATCAAACTCTGACTTCATCTACAATTTGAACATGGAAAGACAAGAAAACACTGTTTAGAGACCCAAAATGGCCCTGGAAGTACAAAAAGATGTACTGACATGAAAAATCCCAAAATAAACCAGTTGGAATAGGTGGGTGGCCACCAATATCCACCTCGATATTGTGTATGGATTCAGGGAAACCTCGTAAGTGCATAATCCAAAATTACAAAGAAATGTCCCCATTACAGAGAAACGTGTTGAACTTAAAACTGTCAAGATGAGCTAGTTGGAATTTGGAACAGGTGGGTGGTCACCAACATCCACCTGGATCAATCTTACCCCCTTAGGAAAAAATGGTTTCCATTGTGTTGAGTGCTCAAGGAAAAGGGGAAAACATTTTATGAATCTGAATCTTGGTGAGTTGTGTGCCTTGTTGGAGAAGTTGCGTTGCTTGGTCTGTGGAAGATTGTCATGAACCTGTTGTTGGTGGGGTTGAATATGTTCCACCAACATGTTGTCTCTAGGCTTGACGGGGTATTGTGTAAGCACCATTGTAGGTGAAGAAACAATATTTCCTTTATCTTCAACATTCTACTTATGCTGGATAAAAGGTGTTGAGGTTGCAGTGGTTGTAGTGACCTTATGTGCATCCTTTGAACATACTGTTAAGAGGATGAATTTTGCAGTATGAGAGATTACCTTGGAGCACTGTTTTGGTGGAACAATAGTCAAAACTACCTCTAGTATCCTATAGAGATGACCCCCCAAAGTAATAATGACACTACAGGGTCGAGACTCATAAAAAAACATGACGTTTCCACATATATGGTTGACCAAAAAAAACATCATAGACATCAATAGGGGAAACATCACACACTACCTCATCCTTGAAGGGTTGGATGCCATAGGACAGGAGACACTGTTGACTGACATGAATATCTCATCCTTGGTGAAGCGACCTGATGTTGTATGGCTACGAATGTGTTGTTGTCGACAACCCCAACTATTTGATGTCCTCAACCAAGATGAGATTATTCTGGCTACCACAATCAACAATGAAATGCAATGGGCTCCCCTTTACCCACATCTATGAATCGAAGAGGATCTCCCCTTCTTCAAGATCTACTAGTTCTTCTGGTTGAATTATTGTGGTCGAGATAGTAGAAGTAGGGTCTATGTCGATGATCTGTCTATTTTTAGTATTTTCTGTATCAGATTTTGAATCAGGGTTCAACTCCTTGTCTTTGACCTTGACCACAAATGATTGTTTCGAACGACATTCATCAATGTTGTGATAGGTGATTTTGTGGAAGTCACGACACTTCCTATTGTCATTCTTCGTCTTTCCTTTACCCTTATTTTCTTGTGTCTTGGACTCATGTTTGGAAGGATTTTGGTTACAATCATCTTTACCATGCTTTGGTTGTTGTGGATTTGCACACCCGAACTCCCATTTTTTCTAGTGCCTAAATTTCTTCTTGATTTTGACATCATATCGATAGGGAGCTCCCAATGATGAGATGTTTAGGAAATCCATTTCGGTTTGGATGTACCTATGCAAAGCCCCATGGTATTTTAGAACCAGATGTCGTTCAGAGTCTTTGATACTCATCTTGGTGCGTAAGGTATGGAAAGTATTTGTGAACTTCGGCATTGTTTGGCTCTTCTCTTTTCGTAGTGTGGTTCATCTCATGTACCGCTCTTCATAGTTATCAATAGGGTAGTATTGTTCCTAGACCGCATCCACAAAAAAATCCCAAGTGGGCTCAGCCCCATATATTCCAAATTCATCTGTGAAACTTTGTTTCGAGTAAGTTTCCAACCAATGTTTGACATGGAGGAGAGCCTTCAGGACTGCGAAGGTGATAATTTCTCTGTTGAAATAATTGTGAACAGAGAAATAACCTTATATCATATTCAACCATTTTTCTAAGGCATCTGCTTCTATCTGACCTTCAAATACGAGAATATCAAAATTAACTTGTACCTTGAAGGGAGAGATTCCTCCAAAGTGGTTGCTTGATGAAGATGCTCCTGTTGCTATCGACACGTGTTGAAGGATGTCGGTAAAATTATCCATCATTTCGTCCATTTTTCACGCAAGAGATTGCTCAAGCAACAGGTTAATAAAATTTTCTGCTCCACCGTTCTTATTTTTTTCCACCATAGAGGGTTTCTTGGGCATGTGAGGGAGATTTTCCTCAAGAGAGACAAGCTTGAGACCCAAATTTCTATACTCATACCTCGTCGGAGACATGCATTGAAAAAAAAATGATCAAGAGCAACGTGCTCTAATACCACTGATCCAGATTATTTTTGGAACGAAATGAAAGAAGATATATTACAATGAAATACACATAAAAATTGTCAGAAACAAAGAGATATAAAAATATATGATTTCTATTAATGAAAGAAATGTACAAGGATTGTAAAAATACAAAGTGTAAGACTTGCTAGAATGGTGGCAGTTTTATATCTAAGAAGATATGTGACAACTATGCTCATTTGCAAGAATATGATTACAATGAGGTTCTGAAGGCCTTTTAATGATAAACATGAATGCCAAAACCCTAGACATCCAAAAATATAACCCTAGGACATGAAGCGCCAAAATTCATATGGGCCCCATTGGGAAGGTATTTTGGAGAAATACGCATTATGTTGTCAAACTTTGACTCTATCTACATTTTGACCGTGGCAAGCCAAAAAAGAAATGTTTAGAGCCCCAAAATGACCCTAGAAATCCATAAAGATGTACTCACATGAAAACTTATAAAATACGTCAGTTGGAATAGGTAGGTAACCACCAATATCCACCTGGATGTTCTATACAGATTTAGGACAACCCTGTAAGTGTGGAACCCACAATTACAAAGAAATGTACCCATTATAGAGAAACGTGATGAACTAAAAAATTTCAAGATGAGCCAATTGGAATTTGGAATAGGTGGGTGGCCACCAATATCCACCTGGATCAATCTTTCATACCTGCAAGGAACCATTCCAAAGGTCGAAGCAAGGTGTCAACCATCACAAAATTAAAACCAATGATGCTTGTGTATCAAGGAATCTTGGTGATGCCATTATAGCCCAAATTCTTGTAATAAGCCACAGTCAACATTCAATTTGGGATTGACATTTTCAAATTCAAAAGGCTCATTTATTGTACAAGGTGTGCTATATTATTAAGGACAATGATTTTTCAGAGGTTGTTGGGACAAATGTGTTATACACCTTGAAATTCTTTAATAGATTAAAGACTACTTGTAAAGTAGTGGCAGAGGGCAGTGGAAGGGAGTAACTTGTTGGTGGTTTCCAATATGCATAGATGGTAAAGCATAAATGGTTAATGGTTTTACTATACCTATTTATTGAGTGCTAGGGATAGAGAAAATCACATAGTGTACGTTATATCTTGTTATTATGCTGCCAAATTTCTTGAGAATGATTTTACTGCTGATTGTTTTTGTTGAGAACACAAACACTTTGTATTGTAACCATTCAATTGTTGAATAATAGATTGAGTGTGTTTTAGAGACTTTGTATTATAACCATTTAGTTGTTGAATAATATATTGAGTGTGTTGGGGTTTTTCTTATGGAAGTTTTTTCCCTAGGAAATCTTGTTGTCTATCATTTGTTGTTTATTTTTTTGTTGCAACTATTTCATTTCTAGCTTTTATACGCTCTTCTCTCGTAGATCAGTGTAGGAAGTGTATTTAACACCTCTACTTCCTTTCATTTGGTATTAGAGTCTTCTCACCTCTATTCCAAAGTGTTCGAGATAAGGTTTTTGATCTAAACTTTGTTTGAGTGGGAGCTTGCATAAAAAGAAATATTTTTTCCGAGAAATTGTGAGTACACCTAGATTAGAAATRGAGAAGTTTAATGGAACTAACTTTGAGCTATGGAAGCTCAATATGGAGGATCTTCCTGTAAATTGAGAACTATGGGTTGTAATATCTGGAACCAAATCCATTGGTATGATAGATGAATATTTGGTGGTGTTGGAGAGAAAGAAAAGAAGCAACTGAAGGATATCTAGTTCTAAGTAAGGTGTCAACCATCACAAATACTCTCTAGAAAAAGTTGGGGGATTTGAATCATGCTAAATATCTAGTTAATAAACTGTTTTTGTAGAAAAATTTGTTTTCCTTGAGAATGGGTGATGATGATTTTGTGGTTGAGAACTTGAATGGATTTAATATTGTTGTGAGCTAGTTGATCTCAATTGGAGTGAGTGTGAATGAGGAGAATATTTGTATGACCCTTTTTTGTTATTTTCTAGAATCATGGGATGACCTTGTAATGGCCATTGGAAGAGTTATGAAGACATTGGTACTTTATGAGGTTAGGAAAAACAATTAAGAATCCACCAATGAAGCCTTAGTTGTTCATGAAAGATCAAAGGAGAAAGGAAAGAAGATAGAAAATGGTAGACCAAAATCCCCTAGCAGACATAAGTCTCCAAGAAATTCCAAGGGAAAATGTTAGAACCGTAGTAATGTATAAGATTTCATAATGGACTACAAGGAACATAAGAAGAAGAATAAGCAGGAAAAGAATGATTCTCGTGATGAATATGAAATTTTTTCTCAAGAGGATGGTAAATATGCCTTTGGAGCAGCTTTTGAAACACCTGTAGTTGAGAATGAATGGTTGATAGAATATGGAGCTTATTTCCTCAATGATGAATTTCCTCTCAGCATAGTCGTTCATTGTAGAGTTGATCAAATTCCTTGATGGTAGAGTAAACAGGATCAATGGAGTTTTTCACATTTTGGGTCTGGCATGAAACCTACTATTAGTAAGCACACTTAATGATGTAGGTGTGTAGGTTGTTCTCTTAAAAAAGGATGTAAGATGGTTTGAGGATCTATGGTACTCGTTGAGGTTGTTCATATGGGAACTTTGTTCCATCTCGATGCATGCACTATTGAGAATCAGAACCTGACATTTCATGCAAATAAAAATCATATAGATATCCGGTTCCATTTTTATAGGTATATGGTAGAGGATCGAAAGGTGATAGTAGAGAAAGTAGACACCTTGCAGAATTATGCAAATGAATTGAAAAAACCTGCGAGCATAGGTAAATTCAAGTGGTGTTGTGAGTCTATGGACCTTATGGGCCTGAGAAATTATCTTATAGATTGATGTATTCTTCCTTGTATCCTTGAAATTTATATGAAAAGTGGGAGAATGTTTGGATAGGTGTGTCATACACCTTGAAGTGTTGTCGTAGAGAAGAGAATACTTGCAATGTTGCATTAAAATAGAGAATATTTGCAAAGAAGTGGTGGCGAATAACCTATTTCTGGTTTCCAGTATGCAGAAATGGTAAACCATAAATGGTTTATGGTTTTATATTCGTATTTATTGAGTTTTACGGATGGAGAAAATTGTAGAGTGCGAGTCTTATATTACTATTATGCTACTGAAATTTCTCTAGAATTGTATATACTACCGTTGAACACTCTTGTTAAGAGAATATAGACTTTCTATTATAGCTATTTAGTTGTTGAATAATACATTGAGTGTTCTTTAGAGTGTGGGGTTTTTCTCTTGAATATTTTTTTCCTAGGAAATCTTGTTGTCTATGGTTTTTTGTTTATTTGTTTGTTGCAACTATTTTGTTTTTAGTGTTTATACATTCTTCTTTCTTAGATTAGTGGAGGAATCATATTCCACATGATCTAGATTTTATGAGCAGAATGAAATGAATACATATTATTAAAATATGATTAACACAGAATAACAGAGATACAGTAAAATTGGTTTTCTATTCAATAAGGAAATAAGATGAAACTATAAAATGTAGTGGAAAACAAGCTTGTTGGAATGGTGGTGGCTTATCTCTGAGGGGAGATGTGACGGTTGCACTCATTCACAAGAAAATGATTAAAATGAGGCTCTAAAGGCATTTTTACAATAAAAATGAACGACAAAAACGCTAGACATCCAAAAACCTAACCCTAGGAGATGAAGCACCAAAATTCATGTGGGCCCCATTTGGGTAAGTTAGTAAATCAACTTCCCGGGGTTGTAACTTTTCCATGTGATCTTCGTTTGGGTACACGATAGCTCGTTTGAAAGGTATCGTCGAGTAGATTCATTTCGGGGGATCATTCAAATACTTCGACTATCATTGAGAAGATCGATCACGAAAAACCTTCATTTAGGCCCTCAAAATGGCCACGGAAGTTAAAAACTGCTAAAAATAGTAAATTACCAAAATTGTCAAAAAACTATTTTGATTCAGTTGGAAAAGGTGGGTGGCCACTGATATCCACCCGGATCAATCCTCCCTCCTTAGGAGGAAATGGCATCCATTGTGTTCAGTTCCCCCATCATATGAGGAAATTTCTACTGAATTTGGCCCTCGATGAGCCATTTGCCTTGGTGTAGGAGTTGCCCTGCTTTGACTACTCGATAAAGCTGGATCCTTTGTTGTCAAGTCCCTTAATTTGTTTGTCCATAATCTGATCATTGGATGCATGTTGAATGCAGTCAGGTTTGATCTCTATTGGTGTCAATTTCTCTTCTATCTCTGAGGTGTCCAATAATGGTGGGAAATATGGCCGAAGGAGAGCCACATTGAAGACTGGGTTCAGGCCAAGGAAAGAGGGAATGTTGAGCTCAAAATCATTGTAACCCACAACCTTGATGATGGTGTACAACCCATAACGGATTGGGATAAGCTTCCTATGGGGCCTTGTAAGGCGTTCTTTATGCAAGTGCAACCAAACTTTGTCGCCCACCTGAAACTTATGTGCCACCCGATGTTGATCATGGCGCTTCTTGTACTTGTCATTAAACTTCTATAGAATATCCTAAACCTGTTGGTGGATGTGTTGGAATCCCTCAATAAACCGAGTGGATTTTTCATCTTCTAGTGGAGCAGGGGATGAGTCAACCTAGGTAGTCTCCAGGGGTAGTGCAACATCCATGGGGCCCAAATGGTTGGAATACCAACCCCACCTGAAAGGGGCTATGGCCAGTTGAGCTATGTAGGGCACGGTTGTAGCTATGTTGGATATAAGGAAGACTCTTATCCCATGTGC
>SNQJ01S0056618.1:0-13080 GCA_010110895.2 Picea sitchensis | reverse complement strand
TGGCTCCTGATCCTCATAGTGTTTACTTCTTGGGAGATGTCGGAAGGTGCGACCTTCCCAGACATTGAGCCATTCGAACCACTTGTTGTGAAGTTCACCACGCTCTGGTACTCGAGAAATATGGAAAAACAATGGCAATTGAATGCAGTATTCCATACATACTACGTGCAATTGAAGAGGGCCATCGAAGTTGTCCCTCGCATGACGCCAAACACCCTGTACTGGTTTAGACCTCTCATGAAGTTTCACACAGATCGACACTTCATTATCACTACGCGAGCAGACGAGCATAAAGAAGGGCTTCAGTCATACTATAAGCTCACAGAGGAGGACATTGAGAAGATAACCAAAGACTGGTCGGCAGACCTCCTTATCCAAGATGACCTTGCAGAAATGTCTGATCTCGAACTACTTGGCAGCTCGGAGGCCACTTACAAAGAACACAACACACCTGGAACCAGCAAAAGGAAGAAGACCGAAGAAGTACAAAACCTGAGCAGTGCATCAGATGAAACTGCTTCAGTATCACCTGGACGAGGAGGTGATGCCAAAGTAGATAGAGAAGAGACCAATGGAAAAGAAGATCAGCAGAAGCAAGTCTAAGTAACACCACCTAGGGATCTTGTTGATGAGATTGATCCCTCGAAGAAAAGAAAGGTTTCCCCCATGAAACCTACCTCATGGAAGAATTCAAGAGCAAGCAAAACCATGATGCAAACCGTGCTCACGGTCAATGACTTCGACTTCATCATCGCAGTTGTAGCAGATGCATCGCAGGACGTCTTGCAGAAACATGAAGCCAAGCAAGAGGAGATGTATGACAAAATCGAGGTTGAACTCAGAGGGGTACAGCAGAACCTTCAATCCAGTCGCATAGTATCCACTGTGCCCCTGCCATCAGAAGCACCAGAGTTGGGAGATGAGCCTACCAACCTCCACAGAATAGCTGATGCAACCAAAGCTCGCCTTCGTCGTGCACAAGAAGAAACAGAACAGGAAAGAGAGGCCCTAAAGCAAGTACAAAAAGTATTCATAGAGCAACGTCGAGTTGTGCAGTAGGAGAAGGTTGCTCTCCAGACAAAGTTTGAAGAGGAGAAAGTAGAAAACCAACAAGAGAAAGAGTAGTTTCTCGCAGAGCAACACGGAGTCAAAGAAGCAGCCAGCAGAGCACTTTTCTCTGTGACGAGCTTAGAGAAAAAAGCAAAAGAACCAGTAGAGCATCAAGTCATGCAGCTTGTGGAAGTTATCCAGCAGCTTCAGCACAGAATCATAGATCTGGAGCTACGAGCAGTGCCCAACACTCCGTAGGATGTTCGAGATCAAAGAGAAGCAACTGCTCGAAGCGCAGTTGAGAGAATCAAGGCCCTTGCCATGGAATGTAAATAGCTAAGTGATCACAGTGCCCAGACTTATGAGCGACTCACTGAGGATCCTGAATTGAAGGCACTGGAGTCACAGCTCCAGGAGGAAAAGCATCAAGCAGAAATAGTACAAGCACAGTTAAATCCCCTGTCAGCAATTGAGAGGATGAAGCAATCCCAAGAATAGTGCACTGCTCAACAGAAGGTCCATGCCATTCAGAGAAAATTCATGGAAGTGACTCAGAGGCTCCAACCAATACAGGATGAGGCTTGCCAACTGTTTGCAAAGATTGAAGGCGGAGGAGAAGAACTGGATCAAGTCGTCACTGCAGTTGAACAACGCTTTGAGGAGACTGTCAACGAAGCATTTATCCAAGAGTTCATCGAGCAGGAGGTCATGGTGCAGCAACAAGTCGAAGCAGCTCGAGCCAAGCTCAAGGCTTTTGAAGCAGAGCTACCCAGATCAGAGTGACTCAGGACGAGTCACAGGTGAGTGTTGGGGGCCTATTGGCCCTTGACCAAGTTTTGAGCTAACATGGTCATGATTGACCTATTTTGGGACTTCGACAGGCTATCGAAGGTGGAGCGCAAGTCGAAGCAGAGATCATGGGATCTCGGCCCCTTTTTAGGGATTTTTGTGTTTTGGGCTATGTAACGGGTATGGGAATGTTGGCACATGGGTTTACCCGTGTTTAGGCCCTTTTTGTAATGTATAAATAGAAATCTAGTCGATGTAGGAAGGGGTCGATGAGTTAAGTGCTAAGTGAAAGTTTGGATTGTAGATGCTTCATGCATATTGTGTGAGACTTGTAGAGCTAAGTGCAAGGGATTGTAAGAGATTGTGAATAGGCTTTGTGTTGTAACTCAGGGAAGGAGGATCTAGCGAAGTGGGCGTAGATCTCTTGTCTTTTGCGGAGTAATATCTCATGGCTCTGTGCATGTAGAAGATTGACAGAAGGCAATAAAAGAGAAGAATGAATGAATGCTAGATCTAATCTATGTTGATATGCTTAGTGCTTGAATATATCGGATCTATGTGAATACTGCGTTGCTTTGTTTTTAGGGTTTATTTGCACTGTAACTATGGATGGATATTAATGAACTATAATTGCTAAGTGCTTTGTAAAGGTGTTGTAATCACAGATCGGTGTCCCAACTAAGGTTGCAGACACTAGAGTCATGCAACCACCCCTGCCTCTACCTCGGGTGAGACTTCATATGCTTCGCAGGTGTTGTCGAAATGGCCGGTAGTTAGGGTTTTGTTGGTGCTCTCTTGAGCATTGAACCCTGGGTCTGCCCCTGTGCCAACAAATCCCAAAATGTCCAGCATTGGAGATTACTGGGATGAGCAAACAGTAGAAATCATAATAGAGTTACTGCACGAGTACAGCGACCTATTTCCCACAAAATTTATAGAGATGAAGGGTATAGAAAGAGAGCTAGGAGAAATGAAGATACCACTCAAAGCTTAAGCGAGACCGATCAGACATCGACCATACATATTGAACCCGATAGATAACCAGAAAGTCAAACTTGAGATCGACAAGATGGTCGAAGATGGAATCATAGAACCAGTGGAAAAATCTGAATGGATAAGCCCAATGGTAGTTTAGGAGAAAAAATGAGGGATAAGGATATGCGTTGACTTAAGGAAGTTGAACGATGCATGCCTACATGACCCGTTCCCTACACCTTTCATGGATGAAGTGTTGGAGAACATAGGAGGACACAAAGTTTACCCATTCACTGATGGATTCTCAAGCTACCACCAGATCAAGATAGCACAAGAAGACAGATACAAGACCACATTTTCTATAGAATAGGGATCCTACCAGTACACAGTCATGTCGTTTGGACTGAAGAATGCACCAACAATATTTTCCAGAGTAGTCATTGTCGCATTGAAGAAATTCATCCACTAGTTTCTAGAGGTATACTTGGACGATTAGACAGTCTACAGTTTGTTGAAAGACCATGTAGAGGTCTTACGTCTGATGCTAGAAATATGTAGGCAGTGCCAGATATCACTAAACATACAAAAAATGTATATTCAGAACATTGTTTGGGATACTATTGGGCCATATAGTATGCAAACAAGGTTTACTCATATATTCTGCAGAGATTGCAGTAATTGTTAACTTGCCATCACCAAAAACAGTCTGTCAACTAAGAGCAACATTGGGGCACACAGGATACTACAGAAAGTTTATCAAAGGGTACGCACAGATTATTGCACCAATGGAGAAATTGTTAAGAAAAGATACAAAGTTTCAGTGGAACGACGATTGAAACACGGTCTGGATACACTGAAAGAAAAGATGGTCACCGCACCAATACTAGTATTTCCAGATTGGGAGAAGACATTCCACGTACATGTAGATGCATCAGCCATAGCACTTGGAGCTATCTTGGCACAACCAGCAGCGGGAGATTTGTATCACCCTATATCATTTACGAGCAGAAAGCTATCAAAATCATAACAGAACTATAACAACACAAAGAGTGAAGGCTTAGCTATGGTTTACACACTGCAGAAGTTCAGACACTACTTATTGGGAAAACACTTTAAGATGTTCACAAATCACTCAACCCTTAAATACCTAGTCAACAAGTCAGTGTTGGGGGGGAGAATATGTCGATGGTTACTACTATTTCAAGAATTTTATTTTCAAATAATAGTCAAGCCAGGAAAATTGAATGGAGGACATGACCACCTATCAAGCGTCACAAACGGAGAAGAACCTATGAATTTAGATGATAAATTCCCGGACGCACAGATATTTTCAGTCCAGATCGATGATGAATACTTTGCAGATATCATTGAGTACTTGAGCATAGGTACTATGCCACAGGAATATAACATCGCGCAGAAGAAAAACCTGGTAGTCCGGGCTGCAAACTATCAACTGATCGTAGGACAATTATACAAAATGGGTTCAGATAGCATCTTGCGAAGATATGTGTTAGAACACGAAAGACCAAGAGTTTTAGCGGAAGCCCATGAGGGAATAGCAGGAGGACATTACGCAGGAAACACTACCGCGCAGAAGGTATTGCACACAGGACTATGGTGGTCGACCATTCACAGAGACTCAAAGGAGTAYTGCCAGAGATACGATGTATGTCAAAGAGTTGGTAAACCCAATAGAAGGGACGAGATGCCATTATGACCACAGGTAATAAATTGCAGGCATTCGATAAATGGGAAATCGATTTTGTGGGACCAATCAACCCACCAGCAAAAAGAACAGGAGCAAGGTACATTATCATCGTGACAGAATACCTGACAAGATGGGAGGACGCAGCACCAGTGAAGGATTGCAGTGCATAAACAATAGCACAATTTCTATTTGAACAAGTAATTACTAGATTTGGGTGCCCAAGAATTTTGATGAGTGACCAAGGCACGCACTTCATTAACAACGCTATCAATGCTATGACTGAAGAGTTTGAAGTCCATCATCAGAAGAGCACACCATATCACCCATAAGAAAATGGCACAGTAGAAGCATTTAACAAAATCCTTGAGAATGCACTGACAAAGATCTGTAATGTCAACAGGGATGATTAGGACCTCAAAATACCAACAGTATTGTAGGCCTACAGGACCACGTACAAGAAGTTGACATGGCACACGCCATTTAAAATGGTATATGGCCAAGAAGCAGTGGTGCCATTAGAATTTTTGGTACCCATTTTGCAACTAGCAGCAATTACACACATGACAGAACGAGGCGCAGTACAAGAGAGACTAAATCAGTTGATGACCATGGAGAAATATCGGATCCTAACAGGGTTCCACCAACAAGTTCAGAAAGCAAGGTACAAACCTTGTCATGAAAGACAAATCAAGAAGAAAACTTTCAAGGAAGGAGATTTAGTGTTGATGTATGACAGCAAATCCATTCAGCACCCAGGTAAATTCAGAATGCACTGGTTAGGACCATATGAAGTAAAAGTTGTCACAGATGGGGGAGTTGTACAGTTGAAAGAATTAACAGACGCATAACTCAGAGGGATGATCAATGGGAGCTAACTGGAGCTGTACAAGGACAGTTGACCACCCACAACTTGAAAGTCACTACGCAGTAAAAAAAAAAAAAACACAGGATATTAAATGATACCAACAGAGGTACAATGCGTCAAAAGGAGAACGGGCACGCACACTTCGGAATACAAACCCGATGAAATCATGCGGAATTGGATGTTGGAAAGGACCGGCAGGATGTCGCACTAATCGCGCCAACTAGAGACAGAGAAGGAGAGTAATGGCAAGTACGAAGGAACCGGAGGTTCATTGAATCCATAATAAAGGTAGCGTCTTCAACAAGATTTGTACGATGCCCATACAAATCACGGACGCGGGAGTATAAAGCTTATTGCGAGAGTGGAAACGACAAAGAGTGATAGAGCCTATGGAGCACAGATCAAAGTTCACAGAGGTTACAAAGATCATTGAACTCAACAAGTAATTGACATTTCACCACCATGGCACCACCCAAGCAAGCAGAACCAAGCCAGACTTCGAGACACTCCAGAGTTAGAACTAGGGCACAGGTACAATCACAGGAAAGTGAACAACAGTCGCTAGAGGTTGTCAATGTCGACGAAATCCCATCACTAGATACAACACTAATGAACCCCACACCCATGGTAGAAGAAACCCAACAACCAACACCTAAGGGCATGAATGTGGATATGCCAGAAGAGGAACAGGAGCAACAGAACTCGGGCATAAGCAGCCTAGCGCAACCAGAGAACCCTAAAGGAGCTCTGAGAGTCAATGGATGGCTACAAATCAAGAACCAACAGTCGAGCCAGATGAATCTCAAACAACCCTGTCAGACCACCCATAGGAAGGAGCAGTGGAAGATGTCACTGGATGGCCAGAACAGTATGTCGAAGAATGACCGATGGAGGCATCAGGTACCTAGGTCACCAAGCAAGCAACCCGTCACAGCCATTGTTTTTTCGCGTATACCAAAAGGGGCACGGCTGAAATCAGACTTGCTAGGTTATGTCAAGAAGCTAAAATACTCAGACCACGATGTAACAGACACAGACAAGTTCCCGGAGTTCGCAAAGAAATTCTACCTACAGACTGTGGGTCTGGAATCATTTGGGGAACCAGTTAATCAACCACTCCATTGGGCAACATGATTGGCAAAAGCAGGGATTTTAGGTCTGCTAGAGCTACCACACTTTGGMRGAGGACAATATGCAAGCAGTTGTGTCAAACAATTGATGGTGGTCACACATGGAGGGGATATATGGTTCAACAAGCTYATCTTGATAGACGTAGATCTCATTGCGCACATTATAGGGCTTCCATCCTGAGGCATGGACCCTGTGCAATTTCTTGATGACAAAACAAAGGAGAAAGCACTCGTGGAAGAGATGAAAAAGAAATATGGCACTGACAGGAGGACGCGAGGAATCATCATCAAAAGGATCAATGATTCCGTGACACAAATGGTCGCAATACTCATGGCCTTCAAGATGCTAAGAAAATTCCACAAGGAGGAAGTCTCGGCTAGGGTTGTCGCAATTGCAGCACAATGAGTCGAGGGCACCACGGTTAGCTAGGCACCCTATCTTTTGAATTTGTTTCTAGATGAATGCAAGAATGCGCAGAGTCTAGGAACATAATTTCATTACTCATGGTTGCTCATGTTGGTAGCCATTATGGGATGGAAGGAACCGAAATATGTATTTCACCACCAAACCCAAACCTAATCATGGAGCGAGATATTTATCGCTTGGTGTCGCGTCAGACACCAAGATCAGAAAGATGAACGCATCCCTATTTGAAGGATATCTACGTAATCTACAGGAGGCCATTGCCAACCTCTCGAGAATAACACCATGGGTTGTCGCATATTGTTGGGACATCACCAACTTCAAGGTCACTCGACATGCGATGTGGATACAGGCATGGAAGGACCCCAACAAGCAATGGCTACAATTGTGCTACTGCATCACAGAGGGCGACATCGAAATGGTTATCAGGGATTGGGAAGATGACTGGAAGATTCCATTCCTCACCTAAGACATACCTACAAGGACAGCAGAAGAGAAGGCAGGGCAGGAAGAAACACAGCCTCAGGAAGTCTCAGTGCCCAAGAAACCAAGGATGGGCCAGACCAAAAAAAAGAAGACGAAAGAAGGGACGGCTAAGACGGGGACCCAGAAGGGGAAGAAGGATAATACGCAGCCGGCCCAAGTACAGTAGAAATAGGTTGAGGTAGTGCAGGGGACTACACCAAGTCCTAATCCACAAGAACCAGGCCTGACTAAGAGGCCATCTATTGAGACGGGGGGTGCGCACAAGAAGGTGAAGGCGCAGAGAAAACCTCTAGAATACACGATCACAGAGGATGATGCAGAAATGATAGCCCAAATGGTTCAGGAATGCACAACCGAGGATTTTGAGAATGTTTTACACCACAGGGATAGAATTCAAGAGGAGCTGGCAGACATGCAATAGTTCCTCAAGTAAATTGGGGAAGCGCAGGCAGCGGACAGCAGCATAGGAATAGGGTCGTCAACATCACAGACATGAGAAGAACCTGAAGCAAGTGAGCGAGATACAACCACACAATATCGCAGTCGAGTGCAACATTCCACATTACACCCAGCATGATGCACATGGACGAGATCGTGGGGCAGACACCCCTAAAGGACTTATCTCAACTCCAATTGGTATTGCCGCAGATACCATCCAAAGCTCTACACAAATTACAGGTTAGTGTTACCCAAGAAGTACAGTCTCGTGCACGCACAAACACAGTCGAATTGCAACAGGCAAAGGATAAACGAGATGCGTTGGAATTGATATATGAGCAAGCCAAGCTTGAGACCCAACATGAGAGGGAGCGCATGAACGGATTGGAACAAAAAGTGGTTGGAACTTATGAGAAGATTCCAAAGACCACACAGAGGGCAGAACTCACAACAGGAGAGAAGATTGATTAGATTGTGCATGCAATTGATCAATATCAGAAGGAGATCGAGAATCTCTGTGAGCAGCTCACACCTACCACCCCACTAGAGGTAAGGGAGAAAGGGAAGCACAAGGCAACCGAGCAGCTACAGGAGATAGAGCAACAGGTCAGTGCAGCAGTCGAATTGTTCGATAATGCAGCACAACTTTGGACAAAGCTATAAGAGGATCAGCAAGTCTAGCAATGGGACAAGGAAGAAGAAAGGATAATCGCAGCTATCCAAGACCTTAAGCAGAGGCAGAAGACAATGTCCATCATGAAGCGTGTCAAAGGGGCGCAGGATATGAATAAACTATAGGAAGAACTCACCACTACGCAAATGCAGAAAAAGGAGTGTCATGCTCAAATGGAACCGCTTCAAGAGCGAGTAGTAGAAGTCATTGCACAGGTAGAGGAAGCCAAGACATATATGGCACAGACCCAAGCAGAGTGCGCAGGGTTGATCAGTGACGAGTTTGCAGTCCAGATAGTAGACACACTCAAGGAGAAGACCGCGCAAGCTCAAACACAAGTAGTGGAGCTCAAGGAGAAGCTCCAGGCGATCACCAGGGAGATCGACGAAGTGCACAAAGGTTATGTGGCTCAGGACAAGCCACATGTCAGTGTTGGGGGCCTGTTGGAAGTAGGCCAAAGCGGAAAGAAAGGTGGTTTTGGGAAAGAAGGCATGCATGAGGGAAGTAACAGCTAGAAGGAAGAGCAGCACACGCGCATGCATGGAATACCTAATGATGTTAGGGTTAGGGTTTTCGCAACACATTGTAATGGTTGGCGAGCCAAAAACATATAAATATATATACCTATGTCTAATAGTGGTGATGAATTTAGGAGGGATGCGAGAAAGCGGATGCGATGTAATATTTTGTTGTATGACCTAATTTTGTAAGTTGTTGTGCTAGAGAGGACTGAGGAGGGTAGATCTTGAGGGTTAGACCACAGGTTGAGGATCCTAGTGCGATCTAGTCCACCTCATAATAGATCTCAACCCATCTGAGATGAGTTTTAAAGCACGCGACACTGTAGTTTCAGAACTACTATAATAAAAGAGAGAAGAGCCAGATCTTTATGGACGTAGCCTAGGGGGGGTGAACCATGGTAAAACCTGTGTTATGTGATTGAATGCATGTGTTTCTTTATTGTCTTCAGTAGTTGTCGATATGTTAAATGAATGAGTTTTTATATTCCCTGCGTAATCATAAATGACAGTGTATTGTGGTAATAAGTTAAAATAGAACTCGCAGCATACAGTTCTCAGATCTCCCACTCAATCCTAGGCTGCAAACACATGAGTATTGCAGCCACCCATTAAGACTATCTCGGATGAGACAACACGGTGCACCCTGTGCGTTGCGTTGCCTTCTAGTTTACCAGGAGGGCCGATAGTTTAAGAGGCTTTGTTGGAACCCCAAACAGACACCATGGGTCGCTCAAGCTGAATATTTAAACTCAGACGGGACATATGATTAACCAACATCCACCTTCCCCTTGAGATCACCCACGACCTTGACTCGGGGTTGCAGGGCTCGTCTGGTACTGCATATTTAGACATAGYGCTTTGACTTCYTATGGCTCTTGGCATTGTGGATTCTAAGTTATCACAACTTCTGCGGCGAGCTAAGGATTAGGGATCACGACTATGGGTTTCAAAACTGCACAGGCTTGCTCGCTCTACAGAATTCAAAAATTATTGAGTTCTTTGAAAACAATGCATTCTACAGCGAGTTGTCAGAGCCTTATACTCGGGCTTAGTGGGAAAGTTTAGCAATAACTATTGTTCATCATGACCATATGGATGCGACTTGGATCTGAGTTGTCCGACGGGATGGGTTAACGGGGTAAATCATATTGAGCGATTTTGGCATTTGCTATGGAAGTTGGATAGGGACGTGGTCGATTTCAGACCTTTCCATTTGACGGGTGGGAATCCTGGCACAAATACCAATGGCATGTTCATGTATCGCAGCTTTATGGATTAACTAAATTCAGACAGGGTACCATAATAACAATAAAGGTTGTGACTGGATTGGTTGCATGTGGCACATTGACTCAGATTGCATTCAGATTCGTTCTCCCTCCGACCACAAAGGGGTCTCCGTCATATTAATGACTTTCATTAATGGATTGTTTATGCTTCTGATCCTGCACTGCTGAGTAAGCAATTCTACATCAAACAACACTTAAACAAAAAATGAACTACATGTCGCGGCATAACACTGCGCACATCGACTTTATTAACTGAATTTACAAAAATTGCAGAAAAATCAAATCTAACTATTATACATGTTCCTTCGGACTAGAGAAACAGTCCCTTTAGCTCAATTCTAAGACATATAGGGTTTCAGGTGAGCGCCCTTCACCCATCTTGGTCGCAGCATACCATCTAGTTGTGCAAGTTTGACTGCTCCTGAGGGTCGTATCTCTGCAACTATAAATGGTCCCAACCAATACATGCATAAATTCCTAGGATGCTTTTGGACCGACTATCATAGAGTAGAACCTTGTCTCCTTATGCAAATACTTTAGTTTTAACGTGTCTGTCATGCCAAGCTTTTTGCCTTGCTTTTTCAACTGACTGATGGAAGTCTGCTAAAAACTTGGTCTCCTCGAGTTCTTGTAACTCCATAAGTCTTTGCGCAACTAATTCCTCCTTTGACATATGTGTGATCTATGCAATGTACAAACTTGGAGTGATGAATTATGCAGGCACCACTGCCTCTTTCCCATAAACTAGTTGGAATGGCGTGTACCTGTGGAGTTTCTTTGTGGTTGTCCTATAAGCCCGTAGTACTGCTGGAACTCTGTCATCCCAATCTTCATGATTTGCGCAATAGACTTTTGTTAACCCTCTCTCTAGAATCTTGTTGAATGCTTCTATTGTTTTGTTGGCTTGAGGGTGGTAGGAGTTGCTTTTGTGATGTTGGATCAAAAACTCTTTTGTAAGCTTTGCTATAGTGCTGCTAATAAAATGAGCTCCCTGATCACTGGCTAGACTCCTAGTACATCAAACTCGAGTGATAATATTCTAAAAAGAGGAACCTAGCAGTAGTATTGGTCTAACAGTCCTTAACAGCTTCTGCCTCAGCCCAACGTGTAAGGTAGTCAGTTGCGGTAATAATGTACCTAGCCTTTGAATGCTTAGTTGTGGGGTTGATCGGTCCAATGAAGTCAACTGCTCGCTTCTCAAATGCCTGTAGAGATCGAACTGGTTGAAGTGGTAACTCATATCATCGTGATGGCTTACCCACTCTTTGAAAAACATCACATGATCTAGCATATACCTTTGCATCCTTGAAGAGCGTTGCCCACCAAAGTCTATCTTGGAGAAATTTCTGCGCAGTGGCCTTTCCTCCTACATGACCTACCGCAACTCTATTGTGGCATTCCCATAATATATCTTGTCTTTCATGATCCAAGACGCATATTCTAAGGATACTATCTAGTCCCAATTTATACAATTGTCCTACGATCAACTGGTAATTTGTTGCTCTAACAACCATATGGCATTTCTGGGTTGCGGAATATGTTTCTGGGCAGGCTCCTGTACTTAAGAAAACTGTTATGTCCTCCAGATACTCCGATATGGCATCAATCCGGAACAAATATGCATCTGGGAGCTGATCGTCAATTTCTCTGCCACTTTCCCCTGACTCTAATCTAGACAGGTGATCAAGTCCTACGTTGCATCTTCCGGGCTTAATAATTACTTCAAAAGAGAATTCCTGAAATAATAGCAACCATATACAAATCCTCCCTTCCAACACAGGTTTGTTAACTAGATATTTCAATGCAGAATGATCTGTAAAGAACTTAAAATGAGAAACTAACGGATAATGTATAAATTTCTGCAAAGCATAAATCATGGCTAAACCCTCCCTTTTTGTCGTTGTGTAGTTGCGCTCAGCCCGTGACAACTTCTTGCTCGCAAAATAGATAGGATGATCCATGGCTCCATCTCTAGGTTGCGCTAAGATAGCTCCTAAGGCAATACTTGAAGCATCTACGTGGACATGAAATTCATTTTCCTAGTTTGGGAATATCAGAATCGGTGTTGTGTTGATATTCTCCTTTAGGGTCTCAAATGCTTTATCACATTTTGGGGTCCATTGGAACATTTCGACCTTTTTCAATAGATTTTCCAGAGGTGCAGTAATGTTTGCATATCTTCTAATGAACCTGCGATAGTGCCCTGTGTGTCCCAGCATGGAGCGTAACTGCTTAGCACTCGTAGGTGGTGGCATATTCACAATAACCGCAACTTTGGCTGGGTCTACCAATACTCCTTCTTGGGATACTATGTGGCCCAACAAATTTCCATGTGGTACGTAGAAGATACACTTTCTGATATTCAATGATATCTGCAATTCTATGCATATGTCAAGCATCAAACGTAACAACGCTACATGTTCCTTGAGCAAACTATATATTGTCCAATCATCCATATAAACTTCTATAAACTTGTGAATGAACTCTCTAAAAGTTGCTATTACAATCCTGGAGAAAACTGTAGGGGCGTTCTTTAAGCCAAATGGCATCACATTGTATGCAAAGGATCCCCATTATGTTATGAATGTGGTATTGTTTTTGTCCTCTTTGGCAATCCTTACTTGGTGGTACCCTAAAAATCCATCTGTGAATGAGTACACTTCCTTCCCCGCAACCTATTCTAGCACCTCATCAGTAAAAGGTGTTGGGAAAGGGTCATGCACACATGCAGAATT
>SNQJ01S0056617.1:20444-43873 GCA_010110895.2 Picea sitchensis | reverse complement strand
AATTAATATTTCCAACAAAAATAAAGTTGACTATTGGACTTCCATATATGGCCAAAATTTTGATATTGGGTGCTTCAATTTCTTCTGGTAAGATGCGTAGTAGACCTGAGCAGTCATACAAAATCAGTTAAACCCCTCAAATTGGCTAGAGAAAATAGTAACTATGTTAATGACGGGCTCCCTATTTTTGGTTGTTCTAGATGGTCTAGTATTTCCAAGTTGTCCAATAATTGTAATAAATTAGTGTTGGGATTTGGTGACAACGAATTCCTCGACTGATGGATTCGGATCCTATTATTCTGCATTGGTTACAACCAAATAGACCAAGTTAGAATATGGATAGGGATTGCATTTAATATTTAGTTTCTTGTGTGAATGTATAAATTCATGTAAGCCCATAGAGGCAAAGACGATGGAGTGTGAGAGACAAAGTGAGAACTTGCAAATATGATGTAATCTCCATGATCTGAATAATAAGACAACTAATACGTATTCTTAGTGGACGTAGCCCAACGTTTGGGTGAACCACATGAAATCCCTGTGTCTATTATCTGTGTGTGATTGTTAATTATCATGTGAATTGTGTTTTCCACATTGACAATTCTAACAAGTGGTATCAGAGTTGGTTAGAGCTGGTTGGAGGAGCTTCAAATTCTCCGAGGAGCCGCATAAGTGAGGTGCGTCTATTTCTACATTGTCGCAGGTCCCTCCTCTGGAAGGGTACGATAGCAAACTACTCACACTTTACGCACGTTTGAAAACTTGGAATTTCCGTAATCCAGCTGTGTATTATAGTGCGTAAATCGTTGAAGATACCCACACTCCAAGTGAATTGTGAGGTGCAGACTCACCACATACCAGTGGTGGCGTGAGGTGCAGATTTTTTTGAGATCGCCACACTCAACTGATATCGTGAGGTGCAGCGACCCCCTTTAAAATAAAAACCATGATCTTCTTAAATTTATTTGCATGTCTTTTATGGAGTAAAATGAATTTTAAAGCATGGTCATGGATTTAAGGTATGAAGTCACGTGGGTTTTAAAATCAAATTTCTTTTTTTTTAAATAAAGTGAAGAAGTCAAAAAGTCAATTCACGTGGAGGCTTTAAAAGGTATAAAAGGACTTACTATTTGGAATATAGTATGTAAAAAGGTATAAAGTGAATTTAAAAGGTGAATTCTATTTTTTAAATAAAAGGTGAGTTTAGTAAAAGGATTTTTTAAATAAACCTTTTATTAAGCATTTTGGATTAATACTATTATTCCTCCACATTTAAAAGGATTTTTTTATAAGCAGTGGATGTTAGGAGATTTTTTGTGCTAATGACTAAGATGAAAAGTTCGAAGTTTGAAGTTGAAAATTTCAGTGATAAAAACAACTTTGATCTTTGGAAGCTCAAGATGCGGGATTTACTGGTGCAACAAGGGTTGCAAAAAACATTGGCAGGCAAGTCAAAGAAACCAACAACCATGACGAAATGGGAATGGGAAGATCTAGATGCAAAAGCTCTTAGTACCATTTGTTTATGTCTGGAAAATGAGGTTATGTTTAATATCGTAGGAGAGGATACAACATCAGGCTTATGGAGCAATTTGGAAAGTCTATATATGACAAATTCCTTGACAAGAAGAATCTACTTGAAGAGACGGTAGTACAGTTTGCGGATGAAAGAAGGTATAAAATTTGTTGACCATTTAAATACCTTCAATACCCTTATAATTCAATTGACTAGTATGGAAGTTAAATTCGAAGATGGGGATAAGGCTATTACACTATTGTGTTCGTTTCCTGAGTCTTGGGATAATCTAGTCACCTCTATTAGCTTTAGCTCGGTTGATTTTTTAGATTATGACTCTATTGTGGGAGCTTTGTTGGCTGAGGAGATGAGGAGAAAATCTAGTAAATAAACCTCAACTTCAAAAGCGATGTTGGTCAGAGGTTGAACTAAAGAGAAGAATGAGAGAAGTTTTTTTCAATCTAAGTCAAGACATAGAAAGGGTAAAGCAAAATGCTGGTACTGTGGCAAAACATGACATCTCAAGAAAGATTGCTGGAAGAGAAAGGAATCTGAGGAAAACTCTATGAAGGAAGCAAATTTGGCTATAACAAATTCAGGTATAATTGATCAAGTTTTATCCATTTCTAGTAATTTACAATATTAAGAAGAATGCAAGTTAGATTCAGGTGCCTCCCACCACATGTGCTCACTTAGAAATTGTTTTTTTTCTTACCAATATGTTGATGAGGGTGTAGTGTTTATGGGAAATGGTAGTCGTTGTAAAACTGTTGGGGTTGGCAGTATTAGAATCAGGATGTTCGATGGTATTGTTAGGGAACTAACGGATGTTAGATATGTACCTGAGCTTAAATCAAATTTGATTTTATTGGGAGTGTTGGATTCTTGTGGAGATAAGTATACAGGTCAAGGTGGAGCACTCACAATGTCGAAATGTAATTTAGTAGTGATGAAGGCAACAAAGGTTGATAACCTTTATAAGCTGGAAGGTACTATTGAAGTAGCATCTCAAGTGATAGATGTATCTTCTTATTTATGGCAAAATCAACAAGGTCATAAGAGCAAGAAAGAATTGCAGGTACTGGTAAGCGGTAAATCATTTCCAGACTTAAAATCTTTGTTTCTGAATTTTTGCTTGTTTTATATCTCTGCAAGTTATGATGGTGGTATAAAGGGATGTTGTGTGTGGGATCCTACTTCTCACAAGGTCATCATTGACTGAGATATTGTATGTATGGAACAACCAAAAGGGTTGATTCAAGATCGCAATGGTAAATTTGTTTGCATGCTAGATAATTCATTGTATGGCCTATTGGTACCCAGACAAATATACAAGAGGTTTGAATCCTTCATAGTGAGTAATAATTTTTCAAAGGGTAGGAATGACTATGTGTTTTATAGTACATTCACAGTCTTGATGTTAGTCGATGATGATATGCTCGATGCAAGCCGAAGCGTGTATAAAATCAATAAGAAAATGACTAAGGTGGATAGGACAATTCAGATGAGGGATCAAGGAGCAACAAAACAATTTATGGGCATGGAAGTACATAGAGATGGTAATGGTAAGATGTGGTTGGAGTTCAGTATGAACATTGTAAAACCAGTTTTTATCCCTCTTGCTTTCCATTTTAAGTTTTCTTCAAGAATAGGGCTTGTCTATAAAGAAGAAAATGTTATGTCTCGTGCAAGTTCAATAGGAGGTCTGGTGTATGTGATGAAATGGTTAAGATCAAATGTTTCACATGTTAATGATGCTGTCAGATACGTGACAGATTCAAGTGTTGCAGTGAAATGGGTGCTTCAACATTTGAGAAGAACAAATGTCACCTATAATGGTTACACTGAGATGGTCTGTGATAATTGTAATGTATATTTTACAAGTGTCTTGGATAGAAGGAGATATATCACTAAATATGTCTCACAACACACTTGTGGAAAACATGTTGGAGGTGGAGTGATCCCTCAAGAAATCCAAACTTGTGCAAGTCACATAGGCAAGATCATGAAACCAATTTATTAGAGAAGCTGCAGTGGTGCTTGGCTTCTCTTGGCTTGCAGAAAGGGTGATGAACAAAAGGAAGGAGCAAGGTATCAGGTTAATTGTTGTCAAGGTGGAGATTGTTGGGATTTGGTGACAACGAATTCCTCAAATGATGAATTCGGATCCTATTATTCTGCGTTGGTTACAACCAAATAGACCAAGTTAGAATATGGATAGGGATTGCAGTTAATATTCAGTTTCTTGTGTGAATGTATAAATTCATGTAAGCCCGTAGAGGCAAAGACGACTAAGTGTGAGAGACAAAGTGAGAACTTGCAAATCTGATGTAATCTCCATGATCTGAATAATAAGATAACCGATGCCTATGCTTGATGGACATAGCCCAACGTTTGGGTGAACCACGTGAAATCTCTATGTCTAATATCTGTGTGTGATTATTAATTATCATTGTGAATTGTGTTTTCCGCATTGACAATTCCAACAACTAGTACCTAGTAAATTCATGTATCTTAAATGCCTTTGATATGGGATCGCAAGAGGCAATAGTTGTAATAAACTAGTACCTAGTAAATCCAGGTATCTTAAATGCCTTTGATATGGGATTTCCCGACAGAACTACATAACTACCAGGTTTCTAGAGTCTAGTCTTTGATTTACATACTCAAGCATGGAAATTTCTCCCAAAATATCGGATGGGGTGGAAAGAGATATGCATCCTCGCCACGATAGATATTGAAGTTGCAAAAACTGAGAGAAAGTCACTAAGATTAGAGTTGCCACGTAGATCTAAATGTCTTAGGTTTTGAAGTTGGGAAAACTCATTTGGAATTGATTGTAGGAGTGCTAGATTTTTTAATACGACCTTGGTCAAAGTTCTCACGGCCATTCCCTTCCGTCCTAGAAATTGGAAAATAGAAGAAGGCCTTTGCATGGAGAAACTTTTATCGACAATATTCAACTCATTTAAGTGCGAGGGAAGCTACAAAGCACATATATAACATGTTAATTTGATTGCATAAAGGACAAATTTAATTTTAAAACGACACCTATTTATCGTCACCCTCAATTTCCATAACTCTTAATCTTCGCATAGAGATCGAACGTAGAAGGTGGAATGAAACATTGCGCAAGCGAAGCCATACCAAGTCTCCAGAGATATCCCACGAGCCAAAAATGGACGACCGACATTTGTAACCTTCGATTACAAAAAGATACACACCATCAACCCTAATTTCATCCAGGAAATGAGGTGTCTGCTGATCCTCGGAGGACCGAATTCCCCGTATCCTGAAGTGTGGTCCGGCCTGACAATCAGTTTCAGCCTGCAAGTTAAAATGTCTTTTTTCTTTATAATAAACAGAAAAAATAATACAAATTCAAATACACATACCTGCGAGAGCATCATTTTCCCGATATCATCTGAGCAAGAAAGGCGTAGAGGGTGAGGCGTTGGGAACACACGAAACTCTTCCCGGGCAATATGTCTTGCCAATTCCCTAAGTTGACTGTGCATTGTAATTTTAACACTTCCATACCCGTCACGATGAACGTCCACAAGGCATTTTTGACGGAAACTTTCAAGATAGTCCCCAATTCTGTTGTTTTCATATAATCCCTCCAACACTCGAATCGCTAATTCTTGCTCTTCTCCAACTAAGAAACAGTCGATGTCCAAAAATACCTCCTTCTCTACAGGATCCAGAGATTCGTAACATACTTTTAATGGGTTTATTATATCGTGGGGAAGGATTGTAGAGAACTTTTCCAACTGCCGCTTGCAATACACTACAGACTGGCCAAGAAAGAGTCCTCCCAAAACCTTTAAGGACAAAGGCAAACTTAGAAAAATGGAGAAGGCATTTTCTCTCACACAACTTGCATATTTATTTATATTTATATGAATAGTAGAATTCTCTAGATTCAGGGATGGTAAATTATAGTGTATCTAGGATTCTAATAATAATTGATATAACTAGTAATCTACTCTGAACCTTATTCCAACAATAATTTTTTGTGATTTTAATAACAATTCATTACAATTAATTTCTACATTATTTCAACTCTCTTTTAATAAAGAAATGAGTTCTTTGCAACACACAACTTACATAAAAATTACAATAACCAAATACAATAATAAATTCAACACTTGCATATGATGAGAAATAAGATATTTGTGTGATATAGTCTTCATTAGCGCCTCTATCCACTTCTAAAATTTAGTAGACTATGTTCTTTTCTCTCCCATTAATTAGAGCTACCACTTCATTCATTGTAGTTACAATTACTATCAGTGAAATATTTGTAATGAGTAACAAATCTATATGCATGCTACCATATGTCCAAGTACATGGTCTTCCGTGTCATAAATAGAAGAGTTATCTATATACCCAACAATCAATATTACAAAGTGATCTATTTCACCAACATTTATTTTATTCAAACACACAAATTCACAAACCCCCAACAATCAATATTACAAAGTGATCTATTTCACCAACATTTATTTTATTCAAACACACAAATTCACAAACACTCAAAGAACCTCAAGCTCTTTAAAAAAAAGCTTGAGAGCCTCTTTATTGAATTCATCATCTTCATTAGATTCTAGTGAATCTTCAAAGTAGACTATATTTGTTGATTCTTTTAGTTTTCCATTTTCCATTTAAAAGATCATTGGCACTGTGCAATTCCACCCTGTATGTCTAGATTTGTAGAAGTAGAAGCATTCAATTGAACCCTTTGTTTTTTTTCATCCTTTCCTTAAAAAATAATGCAATTTCAGTTTGAAAACCAACATTTTCAGTGTCTCATGCATTTATCCTCTTTTCTTCTCTTAAAAGCAATGCTATCATTTCTTCCAATGATTAAGAGGACATTTTGCTTAATGTAAATACAACATTGTTATACATGGAAAATAGACGATTTAATAGAATTGCTTTAGCATCTTTTTTTATCTACAATAGTACCAATTTAGAGACATTAGATAATTTATATGATTATAGAAATGTCTCACCATGCATTTTAAAACAAAATAGCTATAATTTTAAAAAGAACTTTGCATTTCTAAATTTTTCACCAAATAACTTACTCAAGTGCTTCCATTAGATGATTTTTCTAAATCAATAAGATGTAGCTGAGTGTCAAAGACCCAATCCAATGATAGTCATAGCTTTATCTTCCCTTTTCTGCCACTCAATTAATAGCTTGGATTCGGTTGGTGTTTTCTAGTTCCTTTAACTATACTCCATAAACCCTTATTCATCAAGTACATTTGTAGTTTAACTTTCCATGTATGAAAATTGATTCCATTAAATTTCTAAGTTAGAGATTCCATGTTAAAAAAAAATGTCTACAAATCAATTACCTCTGTAAAAAAAAATTCAATTACCTCTGTAAAAAAATTGTTACAAATCAATTACCTCTGCAAAAAAATTGTTACAAATCAATTACCTCTGCAATAAGATAGTTGTGTGCTCTGCAATAAGATAGTTGTGTGCTGTAGGTACTCACGTCAATGGTAATAATAACTTCACGGAAACATGTGTCTTCCCAAATAATCCAACGTCAAAGGTAATAATAACTTCACGGAAACATGTGTCTTCCCAAATAATCCAAAGTTGAACACTTGAATTGAACAAAACCAAAACCCAAAATATATATTTAGAAGAAGTATGTGTCTTCTCGTGCAGCGCCCTCTGTTGTAACATAGGTTAAATTTTAGATTCAATTCAGTTTTTTTCTTTTATATATATGCTTAAAAATTTTTGCTAGACGTTTCTTCTTAATTTTCTGAGTGTAAATTTTATAGATTAATTTGTCTTTTAAAAAATTGATCTTATATTAAGTTTTAGATTAGTTGATGTATATATTGTTTTTTTTTTGTTAGTATAACTTCAAAGCTCGTAGGAGAAAACTACGCCACAAATTGAAGAGAAAATTATGCAGCGATTTACTGAAAGCAAAGTATCACCAAATTGATAGAGATATCAAATAATTGTGAAAAACGGAGGCACATCAGAGTTTGGATATCGGCGTTTACGAACACTCCACACAAAAAAAGAAAACAAAACAAGTATTCCTGAATCGCAAAACACGAACAGGCTGTGGGCCCAACACTTCAGGTTCGTAGTTTTGAAAACAAAATAACTCCACGCGCTCCAACAAATAACGGTGCAAGAAATGCTTAAAGCTCAACGGAGAAAACACCTCTTAATACAAAATCACAACTTATATTCAATGTGCTTTCATGATATCTAGATTACAATCCGTCTCACGTATTTATACTAACAAAAATTCGGTAATTAATAAGATAGAACAAAAAATTGCCCCTTCAATCTTATAAAAAATTTAATTAAGGCTGTGATGTTGTCTTGTGGCCTTCAAAGGTTAAGGCGATCATCGCTGCGCCATTATTCAGGCGGTGAAATGATTACTGTCTGACATACTCCCTCTTTATCATTTCAAAACAAAATAACCAAAAACATGCAATACAAGATTGTTGTTAACAATGCATTACAGCTTACACCCCAATATTATCTCTATGAATTTTAAACAATTCATTTCCCAAAGGCTTTGTAAATATGTCTGCAAATTGTTCTTCAGACCTACATAATTGAACATAAATGTATTTACCATTTACCAGCTCTCGAATAAAATGATACCTCGTATCAATGTGCTTACTCTGCTTGTGAAAAACATGATTCTTTGACAGTGCAATGACAGATTTATTATCACAGACAATCTGAGTTGAACCATTTTGCTTATGCAATAATTCATTCAAGATTCTTCTCATCCATACAAATTGACATGCAACTGTTGTTGTTGCAACATACTCTGCCTCAGCAGAAGATAAAGTCACTATGGGTTGTTTCTTTGATGCCCATGCCACTGCTCCAGATCCAAGACTAAACACATAACTAGATGTGCTATTCCTATCATCAATGGAACCTACAAAATCACTATTAGTATATCCGATCAGCTCAAAGTTCAATTTTGATGTGTATCACATACCAAAATCAGTTGTTCCAACATTGTATCTTAGGATCCTCTTTCCTGCTTGCCAATGAGTATTCTTTAGAGTCTCCATGAATCTGGAAATTAAACTTACAACAAACATAATATCAGGTTTCATTTGTGTTAAATACATAAGGCTTCCAACCAACTTCTTATACAGAGTTGGATCAACATATGATCCCTCATCATATTTTCTAAGTTTAGTACCAGTTGCCATTGGTGTTGCGGCTGGTTTACAATTCAGCATTCTAAACCTTTTCAATACTTCATTTGAATATTTAGTTTGAATGAAAATGCCATCATCAAATTGATCTACTTCAATTCCAAGGAAATATCTCATCAATCCTAAATCAGTCATCTCAAACTCTGTTTTCATAGCATTTTTAAAATAATCTACAGATAGACCTCCAGTAAAAATCAAGTCATCAACATACAGACAGACAATCAAAATTTTACATTCTTGGTTTACCTTTGTATATAGATTTGATTCACTTGGACTTCTGTTGAATCCAACACTAATCAGATACACATTAATCCTGCTATACCAAACTTTGGATGCCTACTTCAATCCATATAAAGCTTGCCTTAACTTGTAAACTTTATCTCTATGCTTATCCATCTCATAACCCGGAGGTTGTCTTACATAAACCTCTTCTTCCAAACATCCATTCAAGAATGCAGACTTAACATCCATCTGATGCACGATCCATTTATTCTGAGTTGCAATAGCTAAGACCATCCTCACTGTGTCAATTGTTTCTACATGAGCAAAGGTTTCATTGTAATCAATACCGGGTTGCTGACTAAACCCCTGAGCTACAAGTCTTGCCTTGTACTTTTCAACTTCACCTTCTGCATTCAGCTTAGTCTTATAAACCCACTTAACGCCAATATTCTTCTTTCCTTCAGGTAAATTGACAAGATCCCAAGTGTTATTTCTTTCAATGGAATCAATATCCTCATCCATTTCTTTTATCTAGACATCCTCTTTAGTAGCTTCATCAAAACTTACAGGATCACATGCCATTAATGCAAAATTTGAAACCTAATCTACTTCTTCATTCTGATCATATAATTCTCTTAAGCTTCTCGTCTTCTGACCTTTAAATCTCTTTTTCAATGAAGATAAAGTAGGATTCGATTCACTACTTACTTGTGAATCTGTTTGATGTCCACCATGTCCAGATGGCTCACCACACTCATGAGTTCTAGGCATTCTAAATTGAGATGGGATGATATCTGGTGCTTCCCTTGTAGGACTTCTCGTTGCAAGCGTATATGCATGTGGAACCAACTGTCCACCTCCTTCAGCCTACTCAGCTCCATCATCATCTTCACGGGGTAACACAACTCCTTCTTAAACAGATTTATCAATACTTCCATCCCAGGCTTCCTCTTCCTTAAATTCAACATCTCTTATGATTACATACTTCTTGGTGATGGGATTGTAGAGTCTATATTCCCTAGACTCTTCACTCTATCCAACAAAGATACATCTCTCGCTTATGTCATCCAACTTTCTCCTCATTTCTTCAGGTACATGTGCATATGCTACACATCCAAAAATTCTAAAATAAGAAACATTGCAAGGCTTACCGTTCCAGGCTTCCTAAGGTACGTGATTCTTCATGGTCTTGGTCGGACTTCTATTCAAGATATAAATAGTGCAAACAACCACATCTCCCCAATATTCATTTGAAAGATTCTTCTCTTTCAAAATGCTTCGAGCCATATTCATGATGCTCTGATTCTTCCTTTCAACCACTCCATTCTGCTGTGGAGTATATCGAGCAGTAAATTGTCTTTTAATTCTTCTTTTAATTCTCAACCATAGAATTAAACCTCTTGAAAACTTCAAAGGATTCAGATTTATGCTTCAACAAATACAACCAAGTCTTCCTACTGAAATCATCAATAAAAGTCATAAAATAAACACTACCATTCAAAGAAGGTGTTTGCATAGGTCCACATAAATCCGTGTGGACAATTTCCAATGGAGCTTTTGCTCTATGGGAAACACCTAAAACAAATTTCTCTCTGTGATGCTTCCCAAGTATACAGCTCTCACAAGATCTTGCAGGTTGTTGAATACAGGGCAACCCCTTTACCATCTGCTTCTTCTGTAATAGATCTAAGCCACCAAAATGTAAATGACCATATCTCAAATGCCATAACCAAGATTCATCTAAACTTCCAGCTTTATAGGCATTCAAAGAACCACTCAAATCATTTCTCATAACAAGTGTAAACATTTTATTCTTGGTCATCTCTACTCTTGCAATCAACAGTTTGTTGGGTAATTTATCATAGATTGTACATACCTTGTTCTTGAATAACACTATGTACTTTTTCTCCCTCAGCTGTCCAACACTAATAAGATTTCATTTTAAACCAGGCACGAAATAAACATCGTCAATATTTCTTCTTTGATTATTCTTAGTGTAAACTGGAACTACCCCTTTACCATTAACTGTAACCTTACAGTCATTTCCCAGTTTTACTTCAGACTGAATACTAGTATCAATAGAAGAAAATAAATCCTTATTACGAGTCATGTGGTTACTACAACCACTATCCAAAAACCAAATATCATTATCACTTTCCTGAGTGACATTACAAGTCAAGAACACATAATTTTGATCATCCTCAGAGTCATTTGTAATATGTGTAGACTGCTTTCCAACATTTGCCTGCTTCTTCCAACATTTGTTAGCAAAATGCCCAAACTTCTTACAATAATAACATTGTACTTTAGATTTATCATACTTCTGATTTTCTTGTTGCCAGGGTTTGTTGCTACTCCCTCTTAAATTAGGAGGATTTTGCTAGGACATATCCTCAGACTCTGATTCGGTTCTATTGTCCCTTCGACCAAAAGATTGACCTCCTCTTCCATGAGTATAAAACCTGCCTCTCGCTTTGCCTCTGCCTCTTGTAACATGCAGTTGGGATTTGAAAGCATGCTCCATTGATCATTCTTCATATCTAGATATCCTAGATTCATGAGCAACAAGAGAACCAATTAATTCATCAATATGCATTTGACTTAAATCTTTAAATTCCTATATGGGTACAACTACAGGTTCAAACTTCTTGGGTAAAGTTCTCAGCACTTTCTCAATAACTCTCGTATTCTCAACATCATCTCCATATTGCCTGAGCTGGTTCACAACACTTATCACTTGAGTCATGAAAGTATCAACACTTTCATTATCATTCATCTTCAGATTTTCGAAGTCCCTTCTAAGTTTTGCAACTTGACTGTCACCTTGGACACACTTTGATAACAAGATTCAATGATGTCTCAAGCCATCTTCGAAGATGCAGCACTAGAAATCTTCATAAAAATGGATTCATTTAATTCTTGCTGGATTAATCCAAGAGCCTTGTTATCCTTCTTCCTCAGCAAAACAAGATCAACATTAGAGAGAGTCAATTATGTTGCTGCATCAGCTGGCTCAGCATAACTATCAATAACATAGGTCCATAAATCCTGAGAGCGCAAAATCGTCCTCATTCAAATATACCAAGAGTCATATGACTTCTCGCTCAGGACAGGAACTTGAACCTGAGAAGAACTACTACCAGACGCAGCCATTTATTTAAAAAATTGAAATAAATCAAATAAACCTTCGCGCAGGAAAACAAGAGGGTAAAATTGGGCACCAACAGGAACTATTTGCACTGAACTAAGCAATAGCAAGATGTACAATAAGCTTTGATATCAAATGTGAAAAACAGAGACACATCGGAGTTCGGGTATCGACGTTTACAAACAGTTGACACAAAAAAAATAAAACAAAACAACTATTCCAGAATCGCGAAATGCGAACAGGCTGTGGACCCAGCTCTTTGGGTCCGAAGTTTTGAAAACAAAAAAACTCCACGCGCTCCAACGAATAATGATGCAAGAAATGCTTAAAGTTCAATGGAGAAAACACCTCCAAATACAAAATCGCAACTTATATTCAATATGCTGGATTACAATCCGTCTCAGGTATTTATACTAACAAAAATTCCGTAATTAATAATATAGAACAAAAATTGCCCCTTCGATCTTAGAAAAAATTTAATTAAGGGGCGGTGAAATGATTATTGTCAGACAATAATAACAGCTTCGAATCACGGTGATACAGTTTTAACGATATGAAGGTTCTTATCCCTAGATCACTGAAGATGTCACAAAGATGGACTATACACATGTTCGATGGAAAGGTGCCACGATATGGCAATCATAATCTTCATAGATTTGCAGTCACACCGAATCGTTGAAGTTGGCCAAAACAACTTGATTAAATAAAAAATACATGATCTATTGAAATACTAAGTCATAGAGAAAGAAAATGTTTGCAAAAGACAGATAATCCATCACATTTTTATAATGTAATAGGGTCTCATAATGTTTGGCTTGATAGTGATTTAAAAAAAATATTATTATTATAATTCTTTTAAGAAGATTTCATTATCTGTTTTCACCTATTAATGTTGGGTTAAATTTCCATGTCCAAGATGCAAGTTCAAAATGAATAACAAAGTGTATTCAAAGAAAAAATCAAGTGGAAGAGGACCACGCATGAACCAGAATCGCTCATCACATCGACATAAAATTCACTGTAAAAGAAAGAATTAGCAGGTTGCATATATAAAGTTAAAAAACTCTTGGAAGCCGTGAAATAGTTCCACATTCAGGTTGTAGTTGGAACGGAGATCTATGTGTAATAATAATAGTTATCAGCACGTTTCACCATTTAGACAGTGAAAACCATTTCACCTTTCACGTCATATTTCTTTTGTCATAGATTTTATTATGCAGATTCTTTGTATAGTAAAATTTCATTGTCTGGTTTAAGTTTACTTTGGTTATTTATTTAGTTTTGTCTTATTTCTTTAGTTTTTACTTGTATTTTAATTCTAGTTTAATTTTCAGTTTTACATTTTGTTTAAGTTATTTTTAATAGTTTACTAACTTTGTTTTTTTCTTTTTTTTGTTTTAGATTTTAGTTTAAATAGTTTTGTTTTATTATTTGTATAGTTTAGTTTAGGTTAAGTTGTAATTTAATTATTTAAAAGTAGTCCAAGTTTTTAGAATTAATTTTTCTTAGTTTTAGATTTTAATTTATTAGTTTAGGTTTATCTTATTTAGTTTAGTTTAACTTTTAAATTAGATTCACTTTATTTTGTATTAATTTGTGTTTTGATTGGAGTTTTAATTTAATTTTGTTAAATTTTCTTTTGTTTAATAAAATTTTATTTTAGATTTATTTATTATATTTGGATTTGATTAGATTATATTAATTTTAAAAGGAGTTTATTGTTTGGATTGTAGGTTGGAGATGAATATTTCAAGCATAAGGATTTGGGATTAAGGAAATTTCTAAGGTACAAGATCACGAAGAAAACTAACCTTCAAATGTTATATAAGAAGCATGAAGCTATTGTAAAAGAGGGTGGGATTTGGGATTAAGGAAATTTCTAAGGTACAAGATCACGAAGAAAACTAACCTTCAAATGTTATATAAGAAGCATGAATCTATTGTAAAAGAGGGTGGGATTTGGGATTAAGGAAATTTCTAAGGTACAAGATCACGAAGAAAACTAACCTTCAAATGTTATATAAGAAGCATGAAGCTATTGTAAAAGAGGGTGGATTTTGGAAGAACTAGAGGCACACTATTGTGAAATCAGGCTTTGCAAGTTTGGAATTTTATGGCAGCTATAGGTTGTGCTTTTGTATGAACCCCATAGAGCTCTGAGATATCAAGGAGTAATGCATTTGATTCATTGATCATTCCAATTAGAGCCTTGTTCTTTTTTTCTTTTTTTTTTTTCTGTATTAAGCTTCTCTAAATGCCACAACTATTTCTTTCTTTATATTTTTGTTGTAATATTTATATATTTGGGTTAGAAGTGTAACAATTTGGTTCAACTTCCATTGTTGCTTATTATAAATGAATCATCCAAAGGATGCAAATTTCTATATATATGTTGTGAGCATTGACTGACCTATCGTTATTATTTTGCTTTGTGAGATAGAGGTGAAGTTTTCACTTTTATATATATAACATTATCCATAACCCTATTACATGCACTTGATTTCCTTTGTTGGATTCATTGTTTAAAATTCCCAACAAATCAAGTATTTTTCATCTCAGATTTGTAGAGAATATGAGTCTAACAAAGTAAGTTGATGTCTAATGACAGTAGACAATCAATATATTTTTGTCTTCCAGAGAATTTTGAAATACATAGACATTGTTCTAAACAACTAGGAACAATCTCATGAACAATACCCTCCTCACTCACTGAGATACCAACTTAGAAAAATAAAGGAGAATGTATTTTCTCTCTCACACAAAATATTTTTCTATTATATTAGTAGATCTAGGATTCTAATAATAACTAATACAACTAGTAACCTACTAGTAACCATATTGCTACATTAATACAGTAACTACATGTACATGTGGTTCCAATGACAATTCATTACAACTAATTTCTTCATTATTCTAATTGGCAACCCCTCACAAATTTTCATAATCTCCTCAACTAGACCTTCGAATTCTGGTTTAGATTCCGGGAAAGCATGTCGGTAGAACACTCTTAGGAATGATTTTTATGTAATGGCTTGACATCATATATTATAGTTTTTACAGACGACCGTTTGAGTAAAAAAAATTTCCCTCTATAGATATTGTCAATATGATCGAACTGATCACCCACCAGATCTATAGATATTGTCAATATGATCGAACTGATCACCCACCAGATCACATAGGAGATTCTTTTGCAAGGATAGCAAATCCCCTTTTCTGACGTCACATAAAAAACATGATCGGGTAAAGCCGGAGAGTTTAAACTCGTAGAGATATCTAGCGAGAGTTTATTTTCCTACACCAACCATTCTCGCCATCCCCACAACTATTGAATCTCTTTGTTTCATAATTTTAGTTTCAAAATTCTCCACTACTTCGTGCAGGTCCCAATTTAAATACCTCTTCTACTACATTTTTCACGATTTTCTCCAAAAACTCGCGGTAGTCACTAATAGGCCACAGTAGGAACATTTTTTGATAAATACAAGGTTTCTCATAAATTTTCTTCAATTTTGAAGAGATAAACTGTAAAGCATTTACTTATAAATTGAAACCGCAGAAGCATGAAAGCGTTATTACCTTTCCTTAGTTTTAAACAATAGACCAGAAATATACGAGGCTTCATTGAGGGCTATCTCCCATTTCTGAATGAATTCTATGGGGACTCTGCCTTTGAGTCAGTAATTTTCAAAATCTTTAGCATAATACTCTCTCTCAATGTAATGAAGGTCAGTAGGCTCAACGTCTTAAAACACAGGAATAATCTTTGTGTCTCGCTTATGATGTGATCTCAAAATACAATACAGCTCTTCTAAACACCATCTCGATCCAGCATAGCCCTAAAAAAAATAGCAATATGAAGCGAGGCAGCGTGAATGGCAATGTTGATTGCATCAAGTGAGATAGTATCTCCCGTGCGAAGTTCATCTCTATCCAGAAAGACACTCAAACCGCAGTTTATGAGGCGATGGTATATGAGGTTGGAAAGCGTCCTCTTCACCGCCGGTTCCCTGTGGCTTATAAACACTTGGATTGTTTCTGGCACTGGCACTTGCTCCATAGCTATCATCGCCTCCTGCAAATGTGGCACTCGGTCCATAGTTATCGCCTCCTGCAAATGGAGATAGATGATATGGAATTCAATATAAAATGAGGGGAATGCTTCTCCACACAGAGAATGATGGTTGCAACTGCAAAAACATGATAAAACTGGGCCAGGAGGAGTAGAACCATATTTAAAGTCATTAACGGGATTAGTTCTTATTCTGCAAAGACCTCTTTAAGAAGCCTTCAATTTTTTTGGAAAGAAAAGCTCTTTAAGAAGCCTTCAATTTTTTTGGAAAATCTTAAGGATCACTAATGTCTGAGTAAATTTAGATGAAATTTTGACAATTAAAAAGTTAAAATTTTTATTTCAGCTATGGGTGAGCAAACTTCCTAGTTCTTGAAAAAAAATAAATTAAAATTCTCATTATATGGAATTTGAGATTTGGGTATTCTAAGATGAACATCATCGTTTCTCTTGACACATAATTTTGATCATATTAAAACTTTAATCATGTTGTGCATTTACCGGTAGGGAAGAGAAGAAAGAGAGTTTGTTGCAACATTACTTGCTCTTTACTTTTTTGTGCAGTTCTTGAAGGGTTGATGGGGGAGCGCGCACTTTACTCTGCACGACGCAGTTAGGAATACTGCGCACCAAACAGGCTACACTACAAAGTTCTCAAGACCACTGCGCAGTGCACAGACTGCTAAGTTCGTTGCGCATTGTGAATACACACACTTAATAGAAAGATTTACAAATGTGGAATAAAACAATGCTATGCTTAGCACATAAACTCGGAAATAAAACAGAAACTTGACAAAACACAAAATACTTGATATTAGTGAACTTCAATGCAGTGCGCTCGGTTTACAGAATACAATGACTAAATGAGCTTCGGCTCTAATACTTTTTCTTGTCAATTCTTCAGTTGTTGCTGGTTCTCTCTACCTCTCTGCTTCTTACTACAAAGTTCTCAATACCACTGTGCAGTGCACAGACTGCTAAGTTCGTTGTGCATTGTGAATACACACACTTAATAGAAAGATTTACAAATGCGGAATAAAACAATGCTATGCTTACCACATAAACTCAGAAATAAAACAGAAACTTGACAAAACACAAAATACTTGATATTAGTGAACTTCAGTGCAGTGCGCTCTGTTTACATAATACAATGACTAAATGAGCTTCGGCTCTAATACTTCTTCTTGTCAATTCTTCAGTTGTTGCTGGTTCTCTCTACCTCTCTGCTTCTTCTCTGTATCTACTATGCATCCCTCTCTTTTTGTCTGTGTTTTCTAAATGAAACGACTCTGAATAATATAGACTCCGACTATGACTTCCTATAGAAGCTAAGGCCGACTTAACATTAAACACTACCATAACTACGACCGACTCTTCAACCACTTAATTTAATTCGTGAAGATATAATTCGGCTCCATTTATAGCTCTCATGTTTGTCGACTAACTTTTGAGTGGATGTGCGACTTTGCACTTATAGACTGTCAGACTGTCTGACTAACATTTCAGCTTTTGACTGATTTTGACTGACAGACAAATCGAGGAAGACGTAAAGATCTCGCTGACTTGTAATTACAATTTCCAACACTCCCCCTTAATTATAAGTTGGCGGGATTATAAAAGAAAATTACATAAAAAAAAATTGAGTTTTCATTTTTATGTCACTCGTCTGTTACTGTGCGGACTCCCAGACTGTTGCACAGATGTTGAAATGCATCTCTTGCTAAATCCTTTGTAAAAATGTCTACAATTTGTTCTTTTGACCTGCAAAACTCTAATAAGATCACTTTTTTATTCACCAATTCTCTCATGAATGATACCTTGTATCAATGTGCTTGGTTTTCTTGTGAAACACATGATTCTTTGATAACATAATGGCTGAATTGTTGTCATAGAAAAATGTAGTTGGTTCCTATTGTTCTTGCAACAAATCTTTTAACATCCTTCTCATCCATACTTCTTGAAAACTTGCACTTGCGACTACGACGTACTCTGCTTCTGCTGAAGAAAGTGTCACTATGGGCTGCTTCCTTGATTCCCATGATACCATACCTGTTCCAAAATGAAATGTGTACCCAGAGGTACTTTTCCTGTCATCAATACTGCCTCCACAATCACTGTCAGTGTATGCAATGAGTTTGAAATCTTCTGAAGTGGAGTACTTTATGCCAAAATATTTTGTTCCATTCACATATCTCAGGATTCTCTTTCCTGCTTTCCAATGTGATTCTTTTGAAGTTTCCATGAACCTTAAGATTAGGCTCACTCGATACATAATATCAAGTCTTGTAGCTATTAGATACATAAGACTACTTACAATTCTTTTAAACAGTGTTGGATCCACTTTGGACCCTTTATCTTCCTTGCTTAACTTCAATCCTATTATAACAGGTGTTGGTGCTGCTTTTGAATTCACCATATTGAATCTCTTCAATATTTCATGCGCATACTTGGATTGTGAGGTAAATATACCAATTTTAGACCGGTGCACTTCTATTCCCAGAAAATATCTCATAAGCCCCAAATTAGTCATTTCCAATTCATCCTTCATGACTGACTTGAAATCTTGTAGGCCAAAATTACCTGTAAATATCAAATCATCTACATATAAACAAATAATTAACACATTACCTTGCTTATTTGATTTGATGTACATTGTTGGCTCATTTTCACTTCTCTGAAATCCATTCTATGTGAGATAGGAATCTATGCGACTGTACCAAGCTCTCAGAGCTTTCTTTAATCCATACAGTGATTTCTTTAATTTGTATATTTTGTCCTCTTGTCCTGGAACCTCATAACCTTGTGGTTGTTCCACATATACTTCTTCTTCTAAGTTTCCAGTCAAGAATGTTGACTTTACATCCATTTGATAAATTGGCCATTTGTATTGCGTGGCAATTGATAACACTGTTATGTCTGTGTCCATGCGCGCAATTGGTGCAAATGTTTCATTGAAATCAATTCCAGGTTTTTGTGTAAAGCCTCTTGCAACTAACCTTGCCTTGTACTTATGTACTTTTCCTTATGCATCTTGCTTGGTTTTATAAATCCACTTGACACTTATGAAATCCTTATCTTTAGGTACATCAACCAAATTCCATGTTTGATTTTTCTGTATGCATTTGATTTATTCATCCATGGCTTGTGCCCATACATCCTCTTTGATTGCATCTTCAAAGGTTAATGGATCAACTATTTGTGAAAACAAAGGAAAAACTGAAAATGAATTTGTTGTGTCTTCATTATAGATATCGTGCAGACTTCTTGTCTTTCTTGGTAACAGACTTGCTAATGTTGGATTTGGAGATGTAGAAGTACTCAGACTTCTTGCTGGAATTTGTTGCACTCTAGGTGTAGACTGTGCACTTGTTGTTCTTACTGGAGTGCTCTGCGCGGTAATTTGTGTTGCAGTGCCAAGTGTAGACGGAACTATGCACAGTCCTGTGTATGGTGTTTGCACCACTTCATCTTTTGTATCATCATGCTCCATTGCGTCAATTATTTTCATTGTCTTTTCTATGGTTCCATCCCATGCTTCATTGTCCACGAACTGAACATCGCGGTTGATTATGACTATTCTTGCGACAGGTTCATACAGCTTGTATCCTTTTGTTTCTTCAGAATACCCAACAAATATGCATTTATGTCCTTTGTTGTCTAGATTCCTTCTCAGTTCATCTAGAACATGTCTGTATGCGACACAACCAAAAACTCTTAAGTGCACCACATTACGCTTTGATCCTGTCCATGCTTCCTGAGGAATTTTGTTCTTCACACTCTTTGTCGGACATCTAGTCAAGATGTATACTGCAGTTGCTATTGCCTCAGCCCAATACTCATTTGAAAAATGTTTGGTTGTCAACATACTGGGCACCATTTCCATGATGGTTCTGTTCTTTCTCTCTGTGACACCATTCTGTTGTGGTGTGTATCGCGCGGTAAATTGCTTGTAGATGCCATGAATTTTACAAAAGTTCTGAAATTATCTTGAAATGTATTCTCCTCCTATGTCTGTTCTTAGACACTTGATGTGATAACCACTCTATTTCTCCACAAGTGATTTAAACTGATGAAAACAACCCAATGTGTCAGATTTATGCTTTAGAAAATAAATCCATGTCTTTCTTGAAAAATCATCAATGAATGTTAGAAAATAAGTACTGCCTCCTATAGACGGAGTTTGCATTGGTCCACAGATGTTTGAATGTATTATTTCCAGTGGATATTTTGCTCTGAAAGACTTGCCAACTGGAAATGATTCTATGTGTTGCTTGCCAAATATGCAGCCTTCACATATCCTTTCTGGTTTTTCAATCAATGGTAAGCCTTTTACCATATCCTTTGTGTGTAGCAGCTTCAGACCTCCAAAGTTCAAATGTCCAAATCTGAAATGCCATAGCCATGAGTCATCATGTATTTCATATTGGAATGTTGCTTTCATTTCTGCGTCATTTTCTCCTTTCTTGATACTGCACACACTATTTTCTTCATTAGTATTGCGCATACTTTATGTTGTAAATGCACTGTCTAACTACTCGTTTTTTATTTTGTCAGCAGTTTGTGTTGTGTTATTCTTCTTGACTGACTTTAATGTCAATGGGAACATTCTGTTACATGTCATCTGTATTTTTGCAATAAGTAAATTACTTGGACATTTATCCATAATCACACAGTGATTATCTTCCATGTGGATTTTGTATCCTTTTTGTAACAGTTGTCCCATACTCATCAGATTATGTTTCAGACCAGAAACATAATATACATCAAACATAACTCTCTCTTCTCCTTGTCTAGTTAAAATGTTTATACTACCTTTGTCTAAGATAGTGACTTGGATATCTGTTCCAAGTGTAACCTTGGTTTGGAATGACTCATCCAAACTAGAAAACAGTTCTATGTTTCCTGCCATGTGGTTACTGCAACCTAAATCTAAATACCATATGTCACATGGACTTGCTTGAGAAACATTGCATTCAACAGGTGACACTATATTAGACATTTCTTTTGTGCTAGGAACTGCTACAACGCGCGCCATAAACATAGGTCGTGTTTAGTTATTTGCACTGTGTGACTAATCTTGACTTTGTTTGTTCTGATTGCATTGTCTCTTTCTACACTCATATGCATAATGTCCATACCTTTTACAGTAATGGCATTGAATCTTTGATTTGTCAGTTCTTTGACAAGTTGATTGGCTGATACTTGGATTTTGACCTCTTCCACCAGTATTTCCAAGATTTCTACTGCATCTGCTTCTATTAGAACTTCTTCCTCTGCCTCTAGAGTTAACTCTTCCCCTTCCTCTTCCATGGCTTATAGATGACTGCGCGGAAAAAACATTTTCTAATGACATATTTGACATGTTCAATCTATGTTCATGATTGATGAGGGAAGCTTGTAGTTCATCTAGGCTGAACTGACTCAGATCTTTTCCTTCTTCTAGGGTTACAACTAGAGTATCAAATTTAGGAGGAAGACTCCTAAGCACTTTCTCAACAACTTTTTTTTCATCTATGGTTTCACCATGAGACTTAATCTGATTTATCAGTCCAATGACATGTGTGTAGATTGAATCTACCATGTCTGAATCTTTCATTGACATAGTTTAAAAATATCTTCTAAGAATCTGAAGTTTTGTAGTCTTTACTTTATCCATACCTTGATAAGTGGTTTGTAATATGACCCATGCTTCATTGGCTTGCTTTGCTGATGCAACTCTTGGAAGTATGCTCTCATTCATGGCTTGATGTATGTAAAACATCACCTTCCCATCCTTCTTTCTTTGATCTTTCAAGACATCTTTCTCAACTTGTGTGAGGGCATTATATGTTGCCTGATCTACTGGTTCAACATAGCCATTCTTGACTATTTCCCATACATATTGACCTCGGAACAAGGCCTTCATGGTCAAGGACCACATCTCATAATTCTTGCCTGTAAAAGTGGGAGGTTACAGATTTGAGGTAGAAGCCATATTTTACTTTCAACGGAGTTTCTGCTCTGACAACTTTGTTCTAATAGAACCTGCTCTGATACCAATTTGAAGGGTCGAAGGGGGAGCGCGCATTCTACTTTGCACAATGCAGTTAAGAATACTGCACACCAAACAGGCTACACTACAGAGTTCTCAAGACCACTGCGCAGTGCACAGACTGCTCAGTTCGTTGCGCGTTGTGAATACACATACTTAATAGAAAGATTTACAAATGCAGAATAAAATAGTGCTATGCTTAGCATGTAAACTCAGAAATAAAACAAAAACTTGACAAAACACAAAATACTTGATATTAGTGAACTTCAGTGAAGTGTGCTCAATTTACAGATTACAATGACTAAATGAGCTTCGTCTCTAATACTTCTTCTTGTCAATTCTTCAGCTACTGCTGGTTCTCTCTACCTCTCTGCTTATTCTCTGTATCTACTATGCATCCCTTTCTTTTTGTCTGTGTTTTCTAAATGAAACGACTCTGAATAATATAGAATCCTACTGTGACTTCCTATAGAAGCTAAGACCGACTTAACATTAAACACTACCATAACTACGACTGTCTCTTCAACCACTTAATTTAATTCGTGAAGATAGAATTCGGCTCCATTTATAGCTCTCATGTTTGCCAACTAACTTTTGAGTGAATGTGCAACTTTGCACTTACAGACTGTCCAACTGTTTGACTGACATTTCGGCTTCTGACAGACAAATCGACGAAAACGTAAAGATCTCGTCAACTTGTAATTACAATTTCCAACAGTTGCGAAAGGATTAGCATACAATTTTGTTAAGGTATTCATTGTTTTTGTTCATCCACTTAATAATAAATAATTTAAATGTCAATTATGGGCTTGAGATTCAATATTCAATTTAGAAAATTGCATCATCCAAAGCAAGCGGAAATAATTTGAATGTGATACCTATAATGATTAAAGTTCATTAAAACATTATACCAATTCGAACTACTCAACAATAATAATATATTTTGTCAAAGATTAGGGTTAGGTTAGACCCTAAATTAAAATATTGTATATCTAAATCAATTTCTAGACCATAAAACCCTTTCTCACTAGTGCATTATTGTTATGTATGTTGTCACTGAGGTTTATCCTTGCACCTTTGGATATACACGGTTATCCAAAGGTCAAATGGAACAAGCATTTTCTATCGATTTTTTTTGGATATACAGGGTTATCCAAAGGTTATATGGAACAAGCATTTTCTATCGATTTTTTAGTAGA
>SNQJ01S0056617.1:0-20394 GCA_010110895.2 Picea sitchensis | reverse complement strand
ATATATATATATATATATATATATATATATATATATATATATATATTTCGTTTTTTATATAATGTTTTAACAATTTTTTTATATAACCTTTGGAATGCACTGTGAAATCTTTATGAATAGGTGGTTATAGTTGTTTTGGTTTTCTTTGATAGGGTTCTTTCTTACTTATTTCAAAATTAAAATTAATCTTCATTTAACATAAGATAAAATTCTAGATCCACCTTTACAATGGAAAAGGATAATGAACCAGAGAAATTGTTAATTATTAAATGTTTATGTTGGTTTATTATAATTGTTTAGGGTTTAGGTTGGTGTATTTGTTTTGGGTTTATGTTGGTGTATTATGTTAATTGTTGAAGGTTTATGTTGGTCTATGATAAGTGTCTAGGGTTTATGTTGAAGTCTTGATTGCATGTTGGTTTCAATAAATGTATATTAGTAGAACCATATTTAAGTAAAAAGTGGTTGATTTTTTAGAATCAATTATTTTTATCTTTTAAAATTAATGGCATATATAAACTTATATCAATCACTTTTTACTTAAATGTGATTGTACTAATTAATCTCACTTACTATACATGGTACAGTATTTAAAAATAAATAAAAAATATAATTTTTCTTATAATGTTATATCATCATGATTTCTAGGTATATTTAAATATTCAATGTTATATCATCCTGATTGGAAAGGGTAACTTTTTAAAAAGTAGAATAAGAATAAATCTGAAAATATAAAAAGTAGAACAGACAAAAACTTCGTCGAGTGGTATCAATTATCTCGTATCAAGAAAATATGGCGATCCGGGAAAGGGTTTGGGTATTTTTACATTGAAAATTATGAATAATGAATTATCCGAGTTCATTCATTGTGATTTCAGTGTTTCAACAATGAACAGTAATATAAACTTTGAGATTGTAAAAAAAATTGATCTTTTTTATTATTATTATATATGATCCATCTTATAAAGTAATATGTTTTAATAGATATATTTTTTTTAAATAATTCATGATTTTTATTATTATTTTAATTTATTTTTATGTCCTTTAGATAATCTAAAGGAATCTTGATGATATCATATTGAAGTTTAAAAGCTTTTTTAAATTAGAATTCAAAGGAAGTAGATTCGGCATATTTCTTAAATATGTTAATTTTTAATATTTGAAGTTTAAATTAAAAAGTTGTAGTTTGCAAACATTCAGATTTCCAAAGATATATGAAGTGTCGGAGATTTAATCGAAAATGAAGGCATCCCTCTCTATGTACTCTATGTAAGTTAGATTTCAAAATTAGTTGAAATATATTTTTAAATAAGATCTCCAAAGATACATGAAGTGTCATAGATTTAATCGAAAATGAAGGAATCCCTCTCTATGTACTTTATGTAAGTTAGACTTCAAAACTAGTTGAAATATAGGATAAAAATAGTTAAAATTTCAACTAGCARTATTTTTTTAAGAGCACAACCAAATTTAGTAAGCCTATATTCATTAAGAACAACATATCTTTAGCATTTTAAATAATATAATTTTTGGAATTAAATGTGAGTTTGAAGCATGTACAATTGGTTAAAGCCAACATTTCTTTCAAACATAGGATCCAAAATAGTTAAGATTCCAACTAGCATTATGTTTTACAACCAAATTTAAATAGTAAAACAACATATCTTTAGCATTTTAAATAATATAATTTTTGGAATTAAATGTGAGTTTGAAGCATGTACAATTGGTTAAAGCCAACATTTCTTTCAAACATAGGATCCAAAATAGTTAAGATTCCAACTAGCATTAAGAACAACATATCTTTAGCATTTTAAATAATATAATTTTTGGAATTAAATGTGAGTTTGAAGCATGTACAATTGGTTAAAGCCAACATTTCTTTCAAACATAGGATCCAAAATAGTTAAGATTCCAACTAGCATTATGTTTTACAACCAAATTTAAATAGTAAAACAAGTCATTGATTTGTAAAGGTCACATGTCAAATTTTAACTTAAGCCATCCATTCCATCTACAAGGGAATTTTTACATTGGAAAAAATGTTTCCTTGCCCCCTACAAAAATGAATGATTTGAAAGAGTTCATTCATTGTGGCTTGAAGAACAAAAAATTAAATGTCAAATGAGTGGAAACATAAGTTTTAAATGGTAAGAAAAAAAGTATTGATATGTAAAGGTCACATGTCAAATTTTAACTTACACCATCCATTCCATTGTGAACTTTCGACGGTACATATAATTTTATCCGTACCGTCAGAAATTATGAAGCAATTATCAAAATTTCGTTATATTTTCTCTTGGTTCCTCGACATTCATTGGACTTCTAACTACGTCCTATACTCGTCGAACTTCTTACTCCCCTTCAATTATTTTCAACAAAACCACCTACTCTGTGGCCCACACAACTACAACAAAAATTGTCAATATATAGGCAAGACAATCAATGGTGCCATGTTGGCATCATCGTCATGACCCACCACTGCCTCGTGGCCTACCACCATCACACCCACATGGCACTACCACGTCAATAAAGTATTTGTCTCATGGGTGCATTTGGCACCTTGGGGCTTAATTATGCCGACTACAGGGGTTAAAATGCATGTTGGGGGCTTATTATGCCCGCTAAGGTGTAACAGGTTGTCTTGAGACGTTAATTAAACATGAGTGGATGAAAGATATTGGAAAGGACAAGGATTAATGTATGTATAGAGTGAGATTATAAAAACTTCACATGATGTGGCAACAAGGACAATACCTGACATAGAGTTATGTCATTGGTTAGCCTATGAGTGAATCTCAAGTGTGAAGTTAGTTAATGTGACCAGTGACATTGTATGATGGTCAGTCGTGACCACTACCATATAGAGTTTATACCTCTTTGTATAATAAAGGGACACTAGCCCATGCAATTATAAGGGTTCTCCATCAATCTTTCATTGCATCAACTTCTTGAAGTGACACTAGCATTAAGCAACTAGTCTCTTATAGTGGGTAGGAGGGTTAGTGTGAGTCAGTTGAGACCTAGCATAGTGTGTCAACCATGGGGGATTCTTGGGAAGGATTTAGGTGGGCATATCATATCAAGTCACAGTACTACACATGTATACCAATGGTGCCACCAGTCAAGAAGAACCATGTTGCATCAGTGACAGTCCAAAAGGCCCCAAGATAGAGAGAGAGGGAGTCTCCAGTAGCAATGGGAAAACCAAAGGAAAAAGAGCACATATTGAGGGGAGGAATCGATGATACCAACACTGATGAGCGACCGCGATAGTACAAGGAGATAGGAGGAAAAGTAGTTCGCGAGAAGGAACATGTCCATATTGGTCAGGTCAAATGGTTGTTGAAGGTGTTTGACCTAGGTATAGGATATGGCAATAGTTGCCTCCTTACAAGAAAATAAATCATGGTGAAAATATACCTGGTTTTATTAATCCTACCCATCCCCAACATAATCTTGTACCTCAAGCTAGTCTATAATACATCATCAACCATTAACCATCACTCCCACTGCCCTTTTCTCGCCTAGTTGTGCACCCTCCATATCCATACCGCACCATGTATGTTCCATCAGACCCTTCGGTGCACCACCAATTTTGGAACCCATTAGCATTATAAGATGTTTTAGTACCACTCCATAGTCTGAAGGTAGTGACTAGATAAAACACACTTATGCATATAAGGTGGAGTTTGCCTTAAGTAAAGTTTGCCTACACTAAGGTGGAGTATCGTCTCAGAGATATAACAACTAACTCGAGGAACTGTGAATACATGTAAATTTAGTTATGATGGACTTCTGGAAACAATCTATGGGTCGAGGTGGTCCCCATGGGGAAAATTATATATAATGTTGTAAGTAGAGAGATAGGAAATGAGAGGTTTGTTAGAGATACCTTAGGAGGATTATTTGGAAAGAATAAAGATTTAGAATCTGTATTACACTTTGGAAAAAAATTTAATGGAGACTGTAAGTGTGATGTCTCTCATGTAAAGACCCTACTATTATGATAAATCAATGGAGGATCAATATTTTTTTACTCATACGTGTCTTATATGTGATGTTTGTTGTGATCTTTAGTGTTTATCTAAAATCTTTAAGGGATCCTTAATTCATATTTATAATAATGTATAAATCTACCTATAAGAAATTATATAAAAAGTTATATTAGTTTGATATTGTAATATCCCAAATTTTACTCTTGAAATAATTTGTAATTAAATGCTTAAATACTTTGCATGGATGGTTTATAACTTTGCTACATTGAAACCATATCATGGTGCTATGAATATTTCACACTTTTTTTTTTAGCAGTTAATAAAGAAGAAGACAAAAATCAGTTGAGCTTGAGCACCTATAGGGGATATGATACCACAAGCGGAGAAAGGTGAGGGGGTATAAGGGGGGTTTATGCCTAAATAACCTACCTTATGTTATCTTGAAACCTCACCCATTTTCAAGTTTGAAATTCAAAGCATAAATGAGTTAAGAGGAGTGGAGGAAACCAACTCCTGAATTTAAGATGCAAATCCTAAATTTTAGCAAATTGTCTCCCCTACATTCTTGGAGCTATGAGGAGAAGTTGAGTTTGAACTCTCTATCCATTATGCATGAGGAAAATTTCAAATGGGGCGAAGAGGGCTATGAGAAAAAGTCATATAGAAATTTTTGGGGAGGTTAGACATTGGAGGAGGAGAGCCAAACCCATCATAGACCAACCAACCATGAATGGAATCTTGTAGCCTTGAGAAAAAACCAAGAAAACATGGAAAACTATGTTGAAACTTGAGACATAGTTTGGACCTTCTATGCACACATTGAATAGCACAAGAGTGAGAAATTATTGAGGTGCTAAATAGTAGAGAATGAAATTCTCTTATTTTTCTGTGGGGCGGGTGTTTGGGTGCCATAAGAATATTCTATCATCAAGAAATCTACAGAGGAAAACATTGATTAGATTCCAAATTTTAGAGTTAACTATCCCTGCTTTTCCCTGGTGGTATCATAGCCCGAAAAAGGTTTGGATTTCATTGTGGATTTGACTACGATGGGGGGGAAACAACTCCCTCAGCTGGTTGTCGGTTTGAAATTGGAACAGATAAGTTACCTCTTCCTATGCATCTAGATTTTAAGCTTTATTCTAGTTTAATGTTGGGTTTATTTCTATCAAAAAATTTCTCTGCTATGTGTATAAGACTAGAAGATGTTGGAATTTAAATGATCAACATAGAGATTTCCTATAGAATATTCTATTGTAGCCATTTTTTGTATATGGGCATTGTTGTACGAGACTTGGGTGTTCTTATATTATTATACCACCGTTTTAAATTGATTCACATGTTCCATTCGATGATGATGGTTGTAGAATGTGTGGAATTCATGTTACTTTGATTACAAGATCTTGCAAGTTGAAGACCATACTAATCAATTTCAGTAGCCTTGGTTAATTAGTAATGCATGTTGATTCCATTAGGTCTCGTCCATTGTCTTAGTACCTATATACAGCTAATGTTTTGTGCCCACTAATTGGTAATTTTATTGTTATTTGTTTGGATGATATTCTAGTTTATAAAAGAACTTAGGAGTAACATTTATGCATTTCCAGGTTTTATTGGAGAAAGTGAAATACCAACAATTGTTTCTGAATTTGGAGGAGAGTATATTTTTCTTAACACAAGTCAACATTACGCAAGCATGAGATATCAGAAAATGGGTTGGAAAAAGATCGAAGTATAGGAAAGATCATTATGGAGTGATAAACCACATACAATGTTGTGGTAGAACAAAGATTCCTTGTAGTTGTGAAATTTTATAGAAATTTCACTGAAACCTTAGCAAAATTGCATCACTTTACACTCATTTGATGATAACAAATAATGTGTTTATATCATCAAAGTCGGAAAATGACAATTTCCAAACTCTCAAGAGATGTATACTTGAAGATTTAGTTTTGTCCCTTCCATATTTTTCACAAAGAGGTTGAGTGTGATATCTCAGGTTTGTCTCTTAGGGTGATACTAAGTCAAGCAAGGCGTGTGGTAGCTTATCATGATTAGAAATTTAACAAATCAAAAAAGGTATATTTCACTTATACAATTATATAATATTTACATCATTGGAGGCATTATCTGGTGCCTAGTGAGTGAAAATTGTGCATGTAGATTATCAATCTCTAAAGTATATGAAAAAATGCAAAAAAAAGACAAGTTATCTTTGGATTGTGTGAAACAACTAATTTTCTTGTGAAACCTCATTTTTTTTTTAATCAAGCACAAGGTAGGAAAGTTTAATGTTTTTGAGAATGATCCAAGATTTGATGATTGTTTGAAGGCAACAAAAACCTACTTAGACTATATGGCACATGAAGATAACATTTGTTTGAAGAAAATAAATACCTACCTTTGATTATATGGCTCATGAAATTTTTTTATTTTGTGGGAAGCAATTTTGTATTCTTAAGGATTCCATCAGGGATAACCATAATATCCAAATTTTGGAGTAGCATTGTTGATTACCAAGCATGGATAAAGAGGTTTCTAAATATGCATATGGTTGTCATTTACCAAGATGTCAAGTGGGAACAATAAAATATACTGATCCTCTGATATAGATTTATGAGCGGAACAAAATGAATAACAGAATGAATACAATAACAAAAATATATGGAAAACAACAAGAGATATCCAGTGAACAATAAATTCTATTGAATAAATAAAATAGGTTGAAACTGTAAACTGCAGCACTGAAAACAACTTGCTCGAATGGTGGTAGCTATCTCTGAGAAGAGATGTGGCTGCTACGTTGTGCATCTGTCTAAGAAGAATGAATACAATGAGGCTCTAGAGGCCTTTTTAACATTATTCATGAATTCCAAAACCTTAGACATCCAAAAACCTAACCCTAGGAGATGAAACGCCAAAATTTATGTGGGCCCCGATGGGTAAGTTGGTACCTCAACTTCCTCAGGTCATAACTTTTTCATACGACCTTCATTTTAGGCATGTGATAGCCCATTGGAAAGGTATTTTCAAGAACTACACATTATGCTGTCAAAATCTGACTATGTTTACAGTTTGACTATGGAAAGACAAAAAAAAAAATTGTTTAGGGCCCCAAAATGGCCTTGGAAGTATAGAAAGATGTACTGACATGAAAACATCCAAAATAATCAAGTTGGAATTGTTGGGCGGCCACCAATATCCATATGGAAGTTGTGTAGGGGTTAAAATAGCCCCAAAAGTGTAGAACCCACAATTACAAAGAATTACAAAAGAACATGTTGAACTACAAACTGTCAAGAGGATCAAGTTGGAATAGGTGGGTGGCCACCAATATCTACCTAGATCAGTCCTCCCCCATTAGGAAGCAATGATATACATTACATCAAGTGCCCCCATCGGGTGAGGAGACTTATTTTGAATGTGACCCCGGGTAAGCCACTTGCCTTGGTGTAGGAGCTTCCCTGCCTTGAAAACCCGATAAAGTTGGATCCTCTGTTGGCGAGTGCCCTTGACCTGTGTGTCAACTATATTATCAGTGGATTCATGTTCCATGCAGTCAAGGTTGTGCTCTATTGGTGTCAATTGTTCTACGATCTCTGATGTCTCCAATAATGGTGGAAAATACGGCCGAAGGATGTCCACATTGAACATAGGGTGCAAGCCAAGGAAGGGTGGAGTGTTGAGCTCAAAAGCATTTCTACCCATAGCCTTGGTGATAGTGTAAGGCCCATAGCGAAGTGGGATGATATTTTGATGGGGACCTGTAAGGTGATATTTCTACAAATGTAACCAGACCTTGTCTCCCACTTGAAACTAGTGCGATGCCCTATGTTGATCATGGTGTTTCTTGTACTTAGCATTGGCTTTCTGCAAGATCCTATGGACCTGTTGGTGGATGTGCTTAATATGCTCAATTAATCAGGTGGCTTTGTCGGCCTCAGACTGAACATGGGAATATTCTTCCTGTGTGGTTGCAAGAGGTAGTGCAACATCAATGGGACCCAAGGGTTGGAATCCCAACGCCACCTGAAATGGGATATGGTCGGTGGAGCTATGGAGAGCCATGTTGTAGTTGTGTTGAACATAGGGAAGACTCTCATCCCATGTATGCAGATGCTTAGAGTTGTACATGCGCAGGATATGCACAATCATCTGATTGATGACCTATGTATGGCCATCGGTTTGGGGGTGGAAAGAAGTGGATTTAGTGAGCTTGGTATCCAGCAGTGACCAGAGACTCGACGAAAATGTTATGAGGAACCTATTTTCCTGATCGGAGATAATGGTCTGTGGTATCCCAAAATGAACCCATACTCATTTGAAGAGGAGCTTGTAAATATATGTCACGTGATGCTTTTCTTGTAGGCTGTGAGAATGGCCATGTTTGAAAACTGATCAACCACCAAAAATATTCAATCATTTCCTTGCTTGGTGGATGAAAGTATTGTGATCAATGAGTATGATTGTCTCATTTCCCAGAATGTAATGTTTCAATTGACGACAGGCTTGTACAATGGAATACATTTCCTTGTCATAGGTGGGGTATTTCCGGACTGTATCTGAGAGTGTCTCACTATGGTATGCTACCGGATGACCATGTTGAGTGATAACTGCACCTGCAACATAGTCATATGCATCAGTCTCAATATCGAATGGTTGTTGTAGATCGGGTAAGGAGAGTACTGGAGCTGATCACAAGCGATGCTTCAGATCATCAAATCCTCATTTTTGTTCCTTCCCCCACATGAATGTTTCATTTTCATTGCCCTTGGTCACTTGGATGAGGGCCCATGCAATATGGTAGAATCCCAAGATGAACTAGCGGTAGACATTCACAAGTCCCAAGAAGCTCCGAAGCTCAATTAGTGTGGTCAAGGCTGGCCAGTCACGGATGACTTGGATATTAGTTGGATCCCCATGTACACCATGTTCATCAAAATTGTAGCCCAAGTATTGGACCATGTTCATGAAAAAGGATCATTTTTACAAGTTGGCATATAGCTTGTGTTGCAGCAGAGTGCTCAAAACATGTTGAATACACTGTATGTGCTCCTTCCAAGTTCTGTTGAAGATGAGGATGTCATCCAAATATACCACCACAAAAGAGTTGGTGAAGGTTCTCAATACATCATCCATCAACCTCATGAAATTTGTTGGTGCATTTGTTAGGCCAAACAACATGACCAACCATTCAAAGAGACATTCTTTAGATTTGAAAGTTGTCTTCCATATATTGGTTGGTTCGATGGCAACCTGGTGGTAGCCAGACTTTAGGTCAATATTGTTGAAGAACTTGGCCCACTTGAGTTGGTCAATAAAGTCATCAATTTGGGGAATTGGGTATCGATTCTTGACTATGATTTTTTGTAATGCTATGTAATCAATGTAGATTCGTCATATCCCATATTTCTTCTGCACCAGTACAATCGGGCTTCTGCAAGGGGAGGAGTTGGGTCTGATGTGCTCCTTTTGAAGCAGATCTTGGATCTGATGCTTGATTTTTTCATTTTCCATCAGCAAGCGACAATAAACTGGTCCATTAGGTAGAGGTGCACCGAGAGTTAGATCAATTGGATGCTTGACTTGGTAGTGCCTTGGTACCTCGGTGGGTGAGGAGAAGATGTCTATATACTCTTCCACGATTTTGTCCACTTTATTATGCTACAAAGAGAGGCTCTGTAGAGGTCACAAATGTGTCAGAGACCTTGTTCTTACTATGAGCATGAATGACAAAGAAGACAAACTTCCCAGTCTATGAAATGACCCTACTGCATTGCTTAGTAGATATTAAAGAAATAGTGGTAGGCGACGCTACCTTTGGTATCATGTACAAGTGTATACCCAAAGTAATAATAACATTGTAGGGTCTAGACTCATACACAACATGTTGTTTCCACAAATATGGTTGTCCTAAAAGAACATCACAAATTTCAAGGGGAGAAATATTACACAATACCTCATCTTTGAAGGGCTTGATGTCGTAGGAAAGACGACATTGTTGGTTGATGCGGAGATCTCTTCCTTGGCAAAGCTAGCCGATGGTGTATGGTTTTGGATGTTGTGTCATCGAAAGTTCCAACCACTTGATGACCTCTGCTGAGATTAGGTTCTTATGACTACCACTATCGACAATGAAATGAATTGGGGCCCCTTTTACCCACATATGTGAGTGAAAGAGGTGTTCCCCTTCCTCTGGTTCTTTTGGTTCGCTTGGCTGGACTTTGGTGGTAGTGATAGTGGTGTTGTGTTCGACATCGATAATCTACTTCCCTCCTTCTGGATTTGATTTGGAGTCAGAATCTACCTCTGACTCGGAAGCTTTCAGCTTGACCACCAGTGACTTCTTGGAGCGACATTCTTCTTTGTTGTGCCAAGGGATTTTATGGTAGTCACACCACTTTCACATGTCCTTGTTCAACTTCTCCTTACCCTTCTTATGTTGCAGCTTGGACTGGTTGTCTTGAGAGTGGCCATCTTTGCTCTGTCCCTTGTTTTGTGGGTTGGGGCCGAATTTTCCTTTCTTTGGCTGTGAGGAGTTTGCAGATCCAAACTCTCACCTCTTCTGCTTAAATTTATGCTCGATATTGACAGCGTATCTGTAAGTCGTACCTAATGATACGATGTATAGAAACTCCGTTTCTATTTGAATGTATCTATGTATACAACCACGACATTTGAGCACCAGATGTCGTTCAGAGTATTTCATACCCAATTTTATGCGCATGGTATGGAATCTATTGGTGAAATCTGGTATTGTCTAGTCCCTTTCTTGACGCAGGGTGGTCCATCTTGTGTATTGGTCCTCGTAGCTTCCAACATGATAGTACTTTTCTTTAATGGCATCCCTAAAGGAATCCCCTATGGGGGCAACCGAAAATATTTCATATTCATTTATGGCCCTTTTCTCAGAGTAAGTATCCCACCAATCCCTAACATGGGGGACATCCTTGAGGAGTGCAAAAGTAATATTTTCCCTATTGAAAAAATTATGGACTGAAAAATACTCTTCGAGCAAATTCATCCACTTATCTACAACATATGCATCTATGAGTCCTTCAAATAATGGAATATCAAAATTTACTTGTACCTTGAAGGGGGTTGCATGGCCGCTTGATGAAGATGTGTCTCCTGTGGGCAGCCACCGAAGGATCTCTGTAAAGTTGTCCATCATTTCATTCCTTTGTCGCGCAAGAGCTTCCTCGAGAAACATTTTAAAATGATCTCTTGCTCCATCATATTTATTTTCATCCCCCATGGGTTGTTGTCTGGCTTGGCATGGCCGATCTTTCAAAGGATCGATTGGTTTGAGTCCCAACTTCTTGTACCTAGATCTTATCGGGGACATGCACGAAGAAAAATAAATGAAGAGCAAACCACTTTGATACCGCAGATTCGGATTTATGAGCGAAATGAAATGAATAACGGACTGAATATAATAACAAATATATATGGAGAACAATAACAGATATCGAGTGAACAATAACTTCTTTTGAATAAATAAAATTGGTTGAAACTGTAAATTGCAAAATTGAAAACAATTTGCTCTAATGGTGGTAGTTATCTCTGAGAAAAATGATTACAATGAGTCTCCAGAGGCCTTTTTAACATTACTCATCAATGCCAAAACCCTAGACATCCAAAAACCTAACCCTAGGAGATGAAACGCCAAAAGTTATGTGGGCCTCGATGGGTAAGTTGGTACCCCAACTTCCTGAGGTCATAACTTTTGCATACGACCTATGTTTTAGGCGCGTGATAGCCCGTTGGAAATGTATTTTCGATAAATACACATTATGACATCAAACTATAACTTCATCTATAGTTTGACCGTGGAAATAAAAAAACCATTGTTTAGGGCCCCAAAACGGCCTTGGAAGTACATAAAGACGTACTGACATGAAAACATCTGAAATATGCCAGTTGGATTAGGTGGGAGACCACCAATATCCACCCGGAAGTTGTGCAGGGATTCAGATAGCCCTGGAAGTGTATAACCCACAATTACAAAGAATTACAAAAGAACATGTCGAACTACAAATTGTCAAGAGGAGCCAGTTGGAATAGGTGGGTGGCCACCAATATCCACCTGGATCATCCTCATTAGTGACAGGTAATCAATGACAAGTTGTAACATATAACAATGAATTTAGGGTATCAGAATAAGAATGTTCAAATGTGAAGCCAATAGGGTTATATACAGATGACTTTTATCTTCCTCTTTTCTCACTAGTTTTATCTTCATAAACTAACAATATGGAACTTGGATGTTATACATTCAAATGATAGTTACCTTTTCACATCCAAAAGTGTGGTACATGAGCACTTGATAATAAAGTCATATTTGTTTGACAAATTGGGCTGAGAATTTTACTCATTGCCTATATATCCACTATTTAGTTTGAATATGCTCATTATTGTAAATTGGATTTTACATCCAGAATAAGTTTTCCTTGTAGTTATTAAATCTAATGAAGTACATTTTAAAGAGGACCCAACTTCAATCCATATGACTATTGAACATATAACCTTTTTTTAAACATCAACATTATTTCAACATTATTTCTAGTTAATACCAACAATACCCAATTTTAATATCAACATTATTTCTAGTGAATTAATGTAACATGTGTTATCCATGACGTCAATCTTTCATAGAATAAAAAACCATGTATAGTGTACTTTTCTAGTATTGGTGCTATGTATGAGGAAGGATTGATATCCTTGTTATCACTCGTATCATAAGAGAAACCTCTCATATTTTACATGAAAAACTTTTCTAGTATTGGTGCTATGTATGAGGAAGGATTGATATCCTTGTTATCACTCGTATCATAAGAGAAACCTCTCATATTTTACATGAAATAATTTAGAATCTATACATATCTTCTCGTAGTTATGTTTCTGTTGAAAGGTGAAAGTATTTTCATCATAACCAAAGAATAGATTTGTTTTGTTGTTGTTGACTTTTTGTAACTTTATTTGGCCTTTCTATCCTTTATTCTATCTTGGATATCAATTCATATGTCACCTTTACTTCCATATAGGGGCTACCATATATTCTTTGTTTTGTTTACTGAAATATTTCAAACCATGATTTCTAGAGAGGCTCTACGCTCCTTCTATTAAGTTTTGTTGTTCTTTGAGTTTTGTCAAATATTGTCTACATATGAAAGAAATTTGGGTGATATCTTACTCTCCACTAAAAGTAAGGCACATTTGCATGCCAGAGTTTTGAAAGGCATATTTTTATTTATTAGAAGGAAAATGTTTATGCAACTAAATTTTTATAATTCGCATTTTATTAATTCTATCATGTGAACTTTGGTTATATATATAACATCTTAGATTGTTTTATTTATTGAAAAATCCACAAGCATAGTTCGGTTTACCATACACACACATTAGTGATAATTGTGGATATATATATGGTTCAAGATGTATTTTATTTATATTGTTAATATGGGTATTTTTCATATGGTATCAGAGCTAGGTTACAACACTCGAGGCTATATGGGCTCAAAATTTGAAATGTTTTTAAGATATCTGAAAAACTAACATTTTGTCTTTGTTATCTAACAAGTCTTTTTTTTCATAGAGAAAGAAAAAGAACATAGTACACACATCATGGAAGATACACCACACATTCCAAACACTGAAACTCATGAGAGGAGAGAGACTCCTCCAAACATGGTAGAGACTATGAGAGATATAAAAGCAAATAATGAGAAACTTATCAAAACCCAAGAAGAATAGAGGGAATTGAATGTCGTTCTGTTGCAAATCTTGACTAAGATTTAGAAAAACATGCAACATGGCCAGATATCAAGTAACATAGGTAAAATTCCTTTGAGGAAGAGGTCACTAAGAAAAAAAAATTAGACCTCCAGTGATGATACTAATATAACAATAGATTATTCAAGTCAGGATATAGATACTTCTGATAAATCCTTTAGTAATGGGTCCAAACCTCCTTCTAGGCACAAGAAGAAGAGGTGAGGTGAAGTCTCGTGAGGAATCGGAGGCATGGATTCTTGGTATGAGAAAGTATTTTTAGGTGCATGATAACTCTAGAAACATGAAATATAGAGTGGTTATTTACAACTTGAACGAAAGAGCATCTATCGGGTGGGGGGATCTCAAGAATGTAAATAATCTCAATGATAAAAAAAACCACTTGGAAACTATTTAAAAATTACTTCCGTCAGAAGTATTTATTAGAGAGGTATTATGATGGAAAAATCAAGGAATATCATGAAATAAAATTTGGTCAATTAACTATGGATGACTATACAAGCAAATTCCTGGAATTGCGAAGGTATATTCCATATATCAAAGATGAAAAAATGAAGATTCGATCTTTCCTTAGCATATCGAGACAATATTGAGTTTCATGAGCCTAATAATCTTGATGATATAATAAGAAAGGGTAAGTATTGTTATGAGCAAAGCAAGAACAAACCAAAATTGAACACGCGTGGAAGGAAAATAAAAAAGAAATTTTTAAGCATAGGCATAAAGGATTTAAGATTTTATAGTTTAAGAATCAATCCAAAAGTTTTAAACCAAATCATCCAGCACAAAGCATCTTTCAACAAAAATTTTCATCCCAGAGTGGAAACAAACCAGCAGAGTCAGTAGCAAGAAATCCTTTCGAGCCTTGGAAAGGACCTCTCAAGTGTTGGGGACGTGGATAAGAGCATTTATTCATGGAATGTCCTCATGGGAAAGAAAATAAGAAGACTATCTACACTATACAAGAAGCTACAATAGTGAATTATGTAGCAAATACTATTCCAAAAATAAATGTTGCATTAGAGGATCGACATGCAAACCACCAAACATCAGTGGTTGATCCAAAATTGATCTTTAAAGACTTGGCTAAGTTTTAAGCATGTGTTAAATTACCATTCAAAAACTTAAATGAGTAGGGAGGTTTCAATGAAAGAATGTTGCAGCCATCTTAAACAATACAGAACAAAAAATAGACATAAGGAACAACAAACCATAACACCAAGCTTGATAACGGAGTTCAAAAAATTTTCCTACGTCTATGGGCCTTTGTCTCAGTGGGGGAGACATATTTATTAATTCTTAAATGCTCTAACAAACCATAACACCAAGCTTGATAACGGAGTTCGGAAAAGTTTCCTACATCTCTGGGCCTTTGTCTCAGTGGAGGAGGCATATTTATTAATTCTTAAATTCTCTAAAAGTACATCAAAAGTACATAAAATAGATCGCTAACTGGCTCAGCTATGTTCTTCTCTGCTTCAGAAACCCAATACAACAGACGGTGCTGAAATTTTTTAAGTATAACCCCCGGAATAAGCCTCCAAAGTTTGTTTAGCTCGTTGATTTTTTCTGCATAAATTGAAATGTTCTACATAATTTATTATAATTGAACCTCTTCCTGTAGTGGTAAAACTTTTGGTTTAAAAAGAAATGATCCAGAGATCGAATACCAACAGACGCCACTTCTTTGACATAGAAAAATCTCAAATCTCATGATTTGTGGCCATAATATATGGCAACAAGATTTAAATATGCATAAAATAACCATATCAAAAGTATTGACCAATTGTATGAACTATATGGTGTGCTCATATTGAGCATCCCCCGGTCATAACACCTTATACGGTAATAAAACAATACATTACACATAAGAAGCGCGCATCGTGGCATATCACGATGGAATCAACTCTGACCTAAGGTTTCGAAACCACTTTTTGTTTCCTTTTGAAATACATTGTCAACACCATATAATATAAAATAAGCAAAAGATATGGTTCATGGGATTCGACCTTTTTAATGGGGATATGAAACATATGGTATGGAATAAAGTATGGGATTCATGGCCTTTTTAATGGGTTACCACAAACCATATAATATGCACTTTATAAATTTAATTTGCCACATGATTTTAATTAATTTTCCACATGATGTTAACCAATAATATGCAATCACATAACCTGTCAGGTGTACTTCTCACAAAATGCCACATGTCCAACTCTACCATTTTCAAGTCACCCTTTAACTAATTTGATTTTTTTTACTGTTTATGCAGAACTTTCGAATGCGATAAATTCCACATACAATGTCGGATTTACAATCCGTTTGCACCGCCATAAATCTTGTGAAGAGAACTTTGTGATCATTTCATTTACTTGAGCATTCTAAAACTTTGATTTTCGAGTCTTTGTGGATCCATTTTGGATCATTCCTCCCCACTAAGACTTTTTGGCCCTCCAAAAGGATATTAACTAGTCATCAAGTGCGAGATAGGCCACCCCACTTGTCCTTTGTCTTTAAACTTTGTCCCGTGCACCTGTCTCATCAAGATCGATTGTAAAACAACCATGACAACTGACAACATATTGTTAGCCACTTGAACTCGTTCACATCTTACTAAAGCCACTACCATCCATGTTGAAAACATTAGAAGTGATAACATCAGAAATATGACTACAAATGAGCTAATATGTTTGATGTGTTTGCACGACATTAACTTATCTTGAAGCAAAGTATGATTGAACTTCCATTCTACAACCATCTCATGTTCATGCTTAAGATCAACTTATTTATTTGGCACAATTATATGTGTGTTTCTTGCATAAGTTGTCTTCCTTAATTGTTCCATTGTTTGAAGATATTGATTTGATTTTAAGTGATGAACATGTACAACATATTCATTTCCTTCTTTAGTTAAGTGATATTGATTATGTTCCCTGTAGAAGATTGTTTTACGATCATACAAATAAGGACTGCCTAAGACCATTCCAAATTCATTGAGTGGCACCACATCACACGTCACTTCATCCACAAACTTTGATGAAATTGAAAACTTTAAAGTGCATTGCTTTGTTATGTGCAATTTATGATTGTTGCTTATTCATTTAAGTGAGTAAGTTTTATGATGCATCTTAGTGTTTAATCTCAATTGTTTAACCACTTCCTCTAAAATCAAGTTAGATTGAGATCCACTATATATCAATGTATCGATCTGAGTGTGTTTCATTATCACCCTTATGTGAAACAACATGCATCTAGAGTCATATTCATCACCAATTTTACCTGTCAAACCAACCGCTATGGTCTTAGTCTCACCATCTAAATCATATCCCAAGTCTGTTGGTTGTGTTGTTGTTGCAACTGTTTGCCTCCCTTTCCTTTCTTTGAACCACTTCGGTCTCTTCTTAGGATGCAATTGCCAGCAATGGTCATCATCGTGCCCTTCTTTCTTGCAATGCTTTCAATAGAGCTTATCTTCCCTTCTTTTCGCTGAATTTTCTTTCTTTCCATTCCCCTTTCTTTTGTCCTCGTTCCTTGAACACAATTCCCTTGATACACCAACTCTTGTTTTCCCTGCTTCAATGTATGTTGCTTGAACATAAACCTCATCAATATTTGTAGGTCCAAACATAAATATAATGTTACGAATATGTGCAAGTAAACCTTCTATATACTTCATAAGATTTTCTTGGGTATGTAATTGAATGTTTAACATAATTCCATCTTATGAAATTCATCTGTGTATTCTTGCACTATTTGTCCTTTTCTTAGTTTAATACCTTGTCATTCAATTAAAACCTTCTGTTAACCCAAAGGATAAAATTTCTTTCTAAGTGCAAAAACAAAAACTTTCCATGATGGAAATACATTACCCACTTGTTATGTGCTATTTTTCAACTTGTTTTTCCACCAGATGAGTGTTGTGCCTGCAAGACGAAGCGATGCCAATTTGATTTGAGTTGTCTCATCCTTGATTTGTTGCACACTGCAATAAACTTCCATATGTTTGACCCAGTTATCAAGCCTCTCAGCATTGACTTCACCATCATACATGGGCAATTCAAATTTCACATCAAGCTTAAGTAAAGGAATATCATGTTTATGTTTATGGGAATGTTTTCTTGTGGTGGATTTTGAACTTGTACTTGAAGAAGAAGAATTTGATGGAGAAGAGGGAGGTGAAGGAGGAGGTTTAGGAGGATCCTTTCCTTCTTCACTTTTGGCCTTTGAAGATTCACCTAGAATCAGTCTCTTCCGCTCCAAGTAATCATCATATAAAATATTTACCATCTCCGACATGGCAAAGAAGGTCTTTTGAAACTCTATCTTGTTGTGAGAAAGTCCCTCTTCCAATGCCATCTTCTCACTTTGAGAAGTCCTCTTTCTCGATCCAATGTCAGGATCCTCTTCGAAAATCTCACCTTCACCATGGCTTAGCTTTTCCCCGATAATCATGCAAAATCAAAAACCAACCGTCAACCTGCTTTGATACCACTTGATCCGAAATTGATCTTTAAAGACTTGGCTAAGTTTTAAGCATGTGTTAAATTACCATTCAAAAACTTAAATGAGTAAGGAGGTTTTAATGAAAGAATGTTGCATCCATATTAAACAATACAGAATAGAAAATAGACATAAGGAACAACAAACCATAACACAATCTTGATAACAAAGTTCGACAAGGTTGCCTATGTCTCTGGGCCTTTGTCTCAGTGGGGAAGGCTTCTTTATTAATTCTTAAATTCTATAAAAATACATCCAAAGTACATAACATAGATCTATGACTGGCCTAGCTATGTTCTAATCTACCTTAGAAACCTAATACAATATACAACACTGAAAAATGTTGAATGTAGCTCTCGGAATAAGCCTCCAAAGTTTGCTTAGCTCAAAGGTTTTTCCTGCATAAAGTAAATTGTTCTGCATAATTTGTTATAATTCTACCTGTTCATGCAGTGGTAAAACTTTTGGTTTAAAAAGAAGTGGTCCAGGAACATACCCCACTTCTTTGGCATAGAAAAATCTCAAATCTCATGATTTGTGGTCATAATATATGGAAAAAAGATTTAAATATGCTTAAAATAACCATATCCAAAGTATTGACCAATTGTATGAACTATATGGTGCGCGCATATTGAACAGCCCATAACGAATTTTGATATGGTAATAAAACCATACATTACACATAAGAAGTGCACATCGTGGCATTTCATGGTGGAATCAACCCTAACTTAAGGTTTTGAACCCACTTTTTGTTTCCTTTTGAAATACATGGTCAACACCATATAATATAAAACAAGAGCTGCATGGCAGCGTAGTCCCTGCCAGGTAAGATAGTGTATCCTCTGTCTCCATACACATGCAGTACATAAATCTATTGGATATCGCAAAAGATGCAAAGTGTAACAGAATGTGTGTCACTGTCGGTGATAGTGACATGCTTTACACCACTGTTGTTTGGCCACATCACAACTAGCGTGGTAAAATGGTCGGCAAAGTCTATGGGAAAAGAGTGCACCTCTGCAATAAGGGGTTCAAGTTCTTCACCAATCATAATTTTAAAAAATGGTTTAATTTAAAAAAAAATAAACAAAAAAATTCAATATAACAATGTTATACTTTGAAAAATTGTTTAAATTTATGCTTAGTGAATGGAATTAATATCAAATCAGTAGCAAACTCATTGCTATAGTCCTTCTTTAACAAGGACTAATAATAATATACAAAATGCATAACAATTGCATTCTTTTAGGAGTGTTTGTCTAAACATTTTTATAAAATAGTTTATTTTTAACTAAAGTTGAAATTAATATACTCTATCAAATTATATATAATTTTTTATATATAAACAATTTTTTGGTTTAATTATATTCTAATCACAATTGTAATAATAACTGATTTATATATTTTTAGTAAACACAATTATGTTAATAACTAACTTAATAATTAGAATATCATTAACGTAACAAACAAAATCATATTAATAAGTAACCTAATATTTTTAGAATATTATTAATATAATGATTAACAATAATCTTTGTATATAAATAATTAAAAATTTTCATTTTAAAAATCTAAACAAAGTTAGAACAATGTTTCTTTCCGATTCAAAATTAAAATATTTATTAATTTTATGAAATGAAAATTTGCATATTCTTACCTCCATTGGATTAATAAAATTTGCTTAGAAATTGCCATTTTACTAAAATATTTCCTCTCCATTTTCATTTAATATTTATGCCTTAAAACCATTTATACGATTGAGTTGGTACGTGCAAATGGTTATACTGCAACCCTATTAAAAAAAACCATAATACTAAAAATAAATGAAGCATCCATCTCAACAATTCTTTAAACTGCATAAATAACATAAAAAATTGTGAATAATAAAATAATTTTAAATTACAAAAGCATATGTCCGAGCTAAAATAGAATAATAATAAAACATATGTCCCAAGTCTGCACACAGCTCGAGCCCATAACTTAGATTCGTATCAAGCCATGTGATTTTGGAAACGTGGACAGGATTGATTAATTAAAATCGTATGGAAAAGTACAGGAGTTAAGAGTGGTAGTTGGAAGAAGTGTTTTAAACATTATTTAAAGC